>WYDI02030998.1:0-11167 GCA_009867235.2 Psittacus erithacus
TTGAACACTGCCAGGGATGGGGCAGCCACAGCTTCTCTGGGCACCCTGTGCCAGTGCCTCAGCATCCTCCCAGGGAAGAGCTTCTGCCTAAGAGCTCATCTCAGTCTCCCCTCCATCAGCTTAAAGCCATTTTCTTGTTTTGTTTTTTAAAACATCGTCTTTGCTAATTGAAGACACTGGTTTATTCCTCCTGACTCGCTGCTTTCTCCAGGCTGCTGTGACAAGACTCACCCAGGGCCCCAGGAGGGCTGCAGGACTCCCCACGGTGGCACAGACAACACACTCCTGCTCTCCAGGAGCATCCCAGTGAAGCCCAGAGGTGAGATGGAAACTTCACCCAGTCATGAGTGTCCTGAAGGTTGAAGCTAGTAAGTGGTGGCAGCCCCAGGGCAGATGTGGGCTCTCACATGGTGCTGGCCCTTACCTGAGAGCATTCCTGCAGTTGGGATCCTCACGGTTGATGCTGGTTGGGCTCTTGGAGGTGTATTTTCACCAACTGTGGGTGAGAGCTGCTGAGAGGTGAGTTCTGACAGGACATGGAGAAACCATTGTGCTGTTGACCAGCTTCAGTGGAAGGCTGCTGCCACCCTTGGTCTTTCAGCACTGCTTCCTAGTTTTAACAGGCGTACAGCCCGGCACCCAAACCTGTTACAGTGAGTTATGACATGAGCCTGGTGCCCCAGTGTTCCTGTGGAATGGTTTTAAGTTAAAAATCCCTTTCTTCAAGAGCTGCCCTACAGCAAAAGAGCAGGAGCTGGGTCTGTGAGGCAGCTGGGATGACATCTTCACACTTCTACCTCACTGCTCTGCAAAGCCTGGTGTGAAAAGATGTTTGCCAGTGCTGGCTGCAGGGACCTCTCTGCACTGTGAGGTTTTTGTATGAGTCACTAACAGAGCTTTATATATATAAGTTGGGTTTTTAAACTGTTTTAAATGTATGCAAAACACCATCTATTTTGGTGCAGGTACCTTTCAAAAGCTTGTAACAGGGACAGAGTTGTCACTTACCTGTTGTCCAACACATGGATGTTTTAAATGAGTGCTTCCTTAAAATAAACTTCAATGACTGACACTTGCTGTTACCTGGGGGTGGCTGGTGGTGGTTTGTTGCTGTTTCCATGGGTTGAAGCTGCAGCACAGGCTCTTAGGACTGCAGAAAAGTAAAACTTGCCCAGAATCGGTGTTTCTGCCACTGTAACTGTGCTCCTGGCTCCCATTGGTAAGCATTCGGTTACAGTTCATTCTCTGGAGGCTTTGCAGCATCACTTCTGAAGCGTATGCCCATGGTCAGTGGTTTCACAGGGTTCCAAGCAGCTTGCTCTGTTAGTAGTGAGAGAACCACATGTAAAACCTTGCAGCAGCAGCAGCATGAGGAGCTGTGAAACACAGGGCTCTGCTCCCACACACATCCTGTCCCCTTCTACCCAGTGCCTCTCCCCCAGCCCTCATCCCTCCTTTCCATCCAGACATGCCTAGAACTCATCCTCAGTCCTGCCTTCTCATCCACATGGTCACTGTGGCTTTTCACTATGCAGCAAGAAGGCATCACACCATACTGGGGACTAAACAGCACAATTCTGCTCTGGGTGTTTGTGCTGGGCTCAGCCCTGGCCTGTCACACTATGAACAGTCTAGGCTCCAGCAGAGAGAGGCATGCTCCTCTTGGGAAAAGCCTGTGGAGCTTTAACCACTTGGAACACGTACCATTGCCAAAAGGAATTCTCACATTCCTCATCCCCAGCTGAAGGAATCACATTATAGAATCCTGTAATGGCCTGGGATGGAAAGGACCTTAAATCTCTTCCAGCTCCAACCCCCTGCCATGGGCAGGGACACCTTCCACTAGAGCAGCTTGCTCCGAGCCCCATCCAACCTGACCCTGAAGGAGCTGCTGTCCTCAAGCTCCAGCTGCCTGTACCCTGGATGGGACATCACCTCAGGCTGATACCCCAAACCAAGGAACCACCCTCGAAGTCCAAACCCAAGTAGAGGGGGCCAAAGCAAATAACACAGGCAAGGGCAGTTTATCTAGATACAGGTACTTTATTTACAAATATTTAGATTAATAGCATTGTTACATCAAATGAGGAGTACAGCAGTCCAACAGCTCCTTTCTGTGACAGAAACAATGAGACCTACTGTAACTGGGAGGACAGGTATTGCACCTCAGCAAGCTGGAGTCATTACAACATTTACTTCACAGCAGCAGCAGGTCGTGGTCCCTGGGCAAACTCTTTGTAGTGCAGCCTCGGTTGAAGCAGGATGTGAGCTGTAGAACCTGAACATACCCATCTACTTCAGAATATTAGTTAAAAAAAGGACTAACCAGACAAAACAAAGGGACAGTGCACAAGTTACCCAAATCCTATTGTCTGCACATTCCAGTTTTGGCTTTGATTTAACATTGACTGTACAATACTCTGGTACCACGGTTTACTTACAAGTCTGAACATTGTAGTTTTAGTGTCTAGGGAGGGATTTTAAGACTACTTTGTACTTTAAACCCTGCAGCAAGACTAAAATTGGACGTGTGACCGTGGTTAAGCACAGGCCCCTGCCATTTCAAACCACATGTGGTGCTTCCCAAGTGCAGTTTCACACAGGCTGCACATACAGCCACAGTGAACCCACGTGTAGCTCAGCAACAGCCTCAGGTGCATGGTCACCGCCTGACATCTCCCTTTGATACAGCATTACAGGTTGTGTCACCCTGTGAAGGATGGACTCAAAGGCTTAAGAAGCCCAGGTCTTAAAGAAACCCTCACATGAGCCTATTAAAAATACAACAGTAGCTCCAAATCCCTAGAGAGGACAGGCGCTGTTGACGGTCCAGGTCCAGGCTCTGACCACTGGAGGAGTTACAGGTAGAGAAGCGCAGGATGTGCGAGAGAAGCCGCCCCAGCACAGGGCACGAGGCAGGCGACAGCCCAGCAATGCAAAACGCTTTCCCAAGAGCGAAGCGGGTTTTAGCGCGCTGCTGATTGCACACGACGGGGTTGAACCAACACCACAGTGCAAAGATGAGACACAAATCCCACTAGTGTTAATGTCTGCGTGCGGACACGAGCTGCTCCGGCCGCGGGTGACACCAGGGATGAGGCCTGTGTTAGTGAGCGGCACTCGGCGCTAACGTGGTCACACGCAGCTCGTACTGTACAAACGGGGTTTCTTACATACTGCTCTAATGCCAGTAATCATTTTTCGTCATTAAAATCATATACACAGGATGTATTTAACTGTTAGCTCAGTTCCTTCAAATTTTATACATATTTACGTTCCGTTAACAAATGGAAAGGAGAGAAGTGGCAAAAAACTGATGTAAAGCTCCGAGCACGCGTCCCTGTGCACGCTGCCGCTGCAGCACCAGCCTGCCCCGACCCCACACACACCACAGGGACATCCTCCAACAGAAGCACATTGTTACCCAGCCCCTCGCTACCATCAGAAGTCATTTCACAGCAAAAAAACTCATCCTTTACTACAGACAGCTCTAAACGGTTAGAGGTGGGGGAGAAAGGCCAAAGAACCATCAAATTAAACCGTACAAGACAAAGCCCTGCGAGAGTGTGAAATCATGAGTCCAGCATCAGTGCTCGGTTTAAATTAGGTATCGGTGACACTATCACAAGGACAATCAAGGAAAAAATAAAAACTTCTAGATTTACCATGCAGGAGAGGTTTTATTACTCTACTTGCCTTTGATAACCTGATTACATCTAACGTTGTTTAGCAGTTTAGTACTGTGTTAAACTTGCCTCGAGAGTTTTAATTAAACCCAGTAAGATGTACAGAAGACAGGGCAGCAGTCAAAAGCACCGCTCCCAACAGACAGAGGTGAAGGGTCAGAAATGGAGCCAGGAAATGGAGGTCACTAGCAGCCGCAGCCTTCTCTCTGGGGCTGGGGTTCACTGGTTAGCCGCCCGCCCTGCGGAGCCGATGGCTTGTGCTGTACACCCGATTCTGCAGCGTTCAGATCCAGGCTTCCGTCTTGGATGTTCTGGTAGATTTTCTTGGCAGCCTCCAGGAAGGCATCCTCAACGTTCTCTCCGCTATGAAGAGAGCAGCAGGAGTTACTCAGGGAGAACAGGATGTGGAGGCAGTTGGCTACAAGCACCCTGCTGGGACATGCCTATCCCCTGGCATGCAAGAACAGCTTTTGGTACCTAAAGCAGATGCACTACTGAGTCTGACAACCCATCTTGGGACAGCCTTCAGTAGGCTGTCCATGCTCCCTAGCCATTAAACCTACTGGGACTAGCCAGGAGCTAAAAACACGTCCCCAAACACTCAGAAGCAAAAATCAGCGTGGAGCCGCACATGCAACTGTGTGGCTGCAAGCTCAGGAGCCACTGTTAATCAAATCCTTTTTAAGGGTTCCATTCCAAGACTGCCAGCTGGAGCCACATTTACTGGTGTTACTGGAGACCCAATCCCTGCACTCCAGCAGCTCCCCAGCCAACGCAGCCTGTCCCAAGTCCGGTGCAGTGACTCCTGTCAGCAGCCAAAGGGGCTGGGGTCACTCTAAGAGAACTCGGAGCCAGTGGTCTGTTTGGTTTTGCACTTGTAAATCCCTGCTATACCTGAACTATAACTGTACTTAAGTCATAACCAATATAATCCTCTTAAACTGATTGCAGCTGAATCACAGTTATAGACAAAGGTAACTTACGTTTTTGCACTTGCTTCAAGGAACAATAAACCTGTTCAGAAACAGAGGTTCAACAGTCAATGCATAATACACTCCAAACAGCCCTAAATCAGCCACACTGCAACCTTCAGATCACATGCAAGACACTATTTTAGCACTGAACAGTCTTTCATGACTAAGTTAAGGCATCTACACACAAGCTGATTCCTAGAACTAAGCCCAGTTAAGAGTTAAGCCAGACTGAGCCATAGCAAAGTTTGCACATACAATTACATTACTTTGGAAGCATAAGCCTGCAGCTACCAGTGCTGAGGAGTCACTTTAACATCACTGTCCAGTAGGAAACAACAGCTCAAGAGAAAACACACACCATTTTCTTCAGCAAATTGTTTGGCTTCTTCATATGTGACATCCCTCTGTGCTTCCAGATCTGCTTTGTTTCCTATGAGGATTATCACCTGGTTCAGAAGAGACAGAATTAGTCTGGGAAGAAACTGATGAGCTTTTCACTACCATGCTCACGATTCAGACAAAACCCTAGAAGGAAACACACTGAAGTGTTTCCCAGCAGAAGCCATGCACCCTCAGAACACTGCTCCAGCAGTGGCCCCTCCATAAAGCCTGGAACAGCAGCTCTTGCTGTTGCTTTTGGCTGCTTTAGGCTGTTCTCATGAGATGAGGGCCTAAAAAGCAGCAGCCCTACAGTCCTGCTGTGTCCTGGTGAGAGCTGCGCTCTGAACCACTTCCTCTATTTGTTTAAGCATCTCAGTCCAGCCAGAATCTTTCCAAGTTCTCTTTCATCACAGCAGAGTCTTCCCACGAGCTTGGTGCTGAACTGCTTTAGGAGCATTGGGAAAAGACCTCAGTGAACAAATACAACTGTCTGGGCAACAGCTCTGTGGTATGGTCAGAGACAGAGAAACCTTTTGCCCCCCAGCTTCTCCAGAAGTCCTGGCCAGCTTCTGCCAAAGATCCCAGTTCTATTCCAATCTAAGGACACAGCATTCACCTCGTTACTACCACAAAGCAAGAAGTGGTAACAAAAGTTAAGGTTTGTCTCCACTCAGTCACAGTTTTGCCTCCAACTGCTGAGAACAGGCCCCTGGACAGTGAGAAACACTAGGCTTCTAGAAGAAACCAGGGCTTTCCTGCACAGTGACCTGGCCTTCTGCTCTGGGCGCAGTAAGGGGAGAGTCACTGGTACAGTGCAAAATGGGACACGAGAGTGACTGGAGCTAAAGTAGCTGAGAGAACACAGGCACCTTACTTCAGAGAACCCTGCTACCACTGCAGATGCTTTAGTCCAAGCCTTCCACCTCTTGCTCAGAGAGAAGCAATACTGTTTTCAAGCCAAATAAAGCCCAACTTACAGTATTTGGATTGGTGAGGTTCCTTGCATCTGTCAGCCAGCTGCTTAAGTGATTATATGTACTTCTTCTGCAAGGAGTCAAGAAGAACAGTTTTAGCCACAGTATCTTTTAACACACCTAAGTGCCAACAGCACAGGCAGCACCCACTGAACACACTGATGTCTGTCATCCCAATTCTTCCCCCCAGCCTCACGCCAAACAAAGCAGCAGCATCTTGTTTGGACCTGGATCATGATTTGAACATGCCAACTTCAAAGCCTCTGAGCAACTCTGACAGCACAGCTGAGACACCAACCCATGTTCCTGCCCTCACAAGGACAGTGGTGATATTGTCTAGTACAGAGCACATTAAGGATTTCCTGTCGAATACTCTTACAGAGCAGCGTACAGTGAGCAGCACTTCGGTAACAAACAATGCATAAACTCATGTTTTACTCAAGATTAAAGCAAACAGGAAATACATCTATACAAAGAATTCCAAGAGCAGCCCTAGGGGAAGACTGGAGACAGATGTAAGTAGAAGTATTTCATGTGGCACATCTAATTATTCTTTTAGCAGAATCTTTAGTTTTCACCTAAAAAAAAAAGACAGGACAGCTTCTGTATCATCTCAGTTTATTAGAGGAATACACTGTGAAGAGGCCAAGAAGCTGGACTGCTGCAATGCTCTCATCTCTACACAACCTCTTAAGCACGTTTACGTAGTCCACTGCAACAGAGGTAATATTCTGTCCTGTGCCTACTCTAACAGTACTCCTGCCAGGTAAGCAGCAATATCCACTGCCTCCCAGGAAGAGAAAAATCCATGTACTGAAGAGCAAATTTTAAGGACAAAGCCAGTTCTTCAAACAACTTCAACCCAAGCCGTCAAGGCCCCAGATCCTCAGGCCTGTCAGCAGTGAAGCTTTCCAAGCAAAGCAGATCACATAACTTCTTCTGTTTCATTTTCAGCTCTTTAAATACTTCAAGTACTTAAAAGTGTCTCCTTCACACAACAGGACACAAACCCATCCAGACTGAGTCCTTTAAGTGAAGGGACAGACACGGTGTCTAAAGAGCTCCTCAGGAACACACAGAGCTGTGGCACGAGACACGCCAGTCCAAGCACCTCACCTGGTGATGTCGTAGACCATGAGAGCTCCCGCGGCTCCTCTGTAGTAGCTTCGTGTGACAGCCCGGAATCTCTCTTGTCCTGCTGTATCCCAGATCTGTAGTTTTATTTTTTGGCCACTAACTTCAATTATTCTTGTGCCAAATTCAACACCAATTGTGTGGGGACAGTCTGCCATAACTGCCGTGAAAAATAAAGAGCAAAGATCAGATCTTTCTAGCACAAGGTCTCCTTGTACCATCACCAGTTTTCAGCTACCTTGACTAGATCTTCAGTCTCTAGGAAAGCGTTTTACAGCTGCAGTACCCAAACTGTATCACTCCAGAAATAAAATGAAGTATTTCCTGAACTTCCAAGTTTTAACAGTTATGGAATTCCTTGCCTTCTCTGCTGCAAGAGACTGCATAGACTGGTGCAGTCTGGCCATATCTACCATAAGGTATCAAGTCAGCTGATTCTCAGCCTACCCTTGCAGGAAAAGTTCATTACTTCAGTGCAGTACGAAAAGATAACTCTTAGGGAATGACCAAGATACAGTTAGAAGTCTGTAGGACAGCTTCAAAACCAAATACCCAAGTTGTTCCAGACATGGTAGTAGCATGACTGTTCACAGGTAAAAAGCAGTTTCATAAGTAGCTACCACCACAGCAAATCAAACCTCTAAAGGCATCTTTCTAAATAATAAATTCATCTTAATATGCTCATCTTTAAGAAAGATGAAGAAATGCACAATGGGTAACTATTCAAGCTACCTACAGTTAGTGACAGCGTTGTAGTAGAGGTGTCTGGCATGTCAGTTTGGTTGTACTGCTTCAGCTTAATGCTGACCGACTAAGAACAAGACACACCATCATCAAGAATTTGGCCATAAGCAAAACAGCATTTAAACAACTGACTAATTGGGAATTTGAATTAAAAGCAACTGTTAAAAATTTCTATTTCTACTAGAAACCAGAAATAGTGTAAACTGCAGCTCCTACCCACTCACTGTGGCATCGAGTAGCACAGTGTAAAGACTGACTTTGTATTACTAAGTACCTACAGGCTTAGCCCCCAAGTGTGAGCTACATGGGATGCCAGAGAGGTAGCAGCCACTGCAAGCTCCAGTGCAAAAGACATGAAGAACTGAAGTTAATTCCTAATTAGTGATAATAGCATAGATGAAAAGATGGAAGGGACAAAAAAGGAAGTTCTTTACTGTAAGGGTGGTGAGGCACTGGAATGGGTTGCCCAGGGAAGCTGTGAAAGCTCCATCCCTGGTGGCGTTCAAGGCAAGGCTGGACAGAGCCTTGGGTGGCATGGTTTAGTGTGAGGTGTCCCTGCCCATGGCAGCGGGGTTGGAACTGGATGATCTTAAGGTCCTTTCCAACCCTAACTGTTCTATGATTCTATGAAAAACACTGCAGTTGAGTCAGATTGGAGTAAGTCTTAAACACCAGCACACAGGTCATGAGCCACAACAGCTACAGAGAATGACAGGGCTGCTTAAGCCTGCAACAAAGAGTCACAAAAAAGAGAATCTTTTTCTTTTTGAAGCCATTGACAGTACTAAAAACCTCCACTGCTTTTGCGGAAGCTACACCAATACTGAAAATATGCACATTTCAGACAGGAAACTTCACTTGGGCTAGAATTCCCTGGAAAACCTGTAAAACCAGACACCTTCCCCTCATCACAAGCAGGGCTGACTGAAGCAGCAGTCTTGCCTCTAGTACATCAGCATTTTGTTTCTACATCTACAGGAGTCAAAACAGAAATCTAAGCAAGTACAAAGCAAAGCCACACATATGAAGCCAGACACCACATCAAGCTCATGCACGATGGAAGCAAAGAGGCAGGAAAGAGGGATGAAGCCTATCAGTGAGAACAGAAATGGTGAATTGAAATACTCACACTTCTTTTCTGTAAATTGATGAAGCAAACAGGACTTTCCTACACCCATGTCCCCTGTTACAGAAAGAATAGTTAAGGCTGACACCACATCATTGTTGCAAAAAGCACATTTCCTTCATCCTACACAAGGAATGGTAGAGAGACAGGCAGATCCTTCCTTGGGTCTAGGAGGTGGTGTTTGTACCTGGTCTCAGACCTTAAATTCATCAACTTCTGCACCAGTTTTGGAACAGGGTTGTAATGAGGGTGGAGCAGACAACTCAAGGACAATTCAATCTGAATTACTCATTTTACAACTGTATTTCACAAGGTTATGAGAAGCAAACCTGTACAAAACTGAAATGTAAAATACACCTTTTGAGTGATTACCATGCCCCCAACGTACTTGCAATTGCTAGTCAAGACATCAAACACACTGACAACCAACCAGAACACACCAAGAAATTGCTTCACTTCCACTTATCCACTTGCACAATGCCAACAGGGAGGAAGAGCAAGATCTGGTAAGAACCAAGGCTTCCACGGGCTGATGCTGTCACAGCAGCCTGAGTTACAAACCATTACAAGACTGCAGATCACTTACACCTACACAAGGGCATTAAGAATTAAACAACGAACAGCAAGACCAGTTCTTCCAGGAGAATAATAAATGCAATCAAGTCCCTGGCTGTAAACAGCCAAGGAAGGCGCAGCTAAAAGCTACATTTAAACACAAACACGTAGCCTGACAGAGGGTTAAAGCCTGTCTGAAGCAATGGATTCCAATTAGCACTTCTCATGGATTCCAATTAGCACTTGCATCTTCAGCATAGATTCTAAAACCTTTGAGGCTAATGATGCAGAGGGAAGGTGCTATACAGCAAACCTGAATCAACACCACCCTGCTGTATTAACTCCCATTCAAGTTTTTCCCTGTTTCGAATTAAGTTAGCAATTTTTTTCCAAATATAAACTGTATTTTGAAAGGGACCACATACACATGTTTTTAGGATGCTTTTTTGTAGTGCTATGGAGAGGGATAAGTGTTATAGCCCTAGCAGTGAAGATGTTCAAGAATATTGAAGTACATTATGTCAATAACAGTTACTTTGAATAGTAACTCAACACAGGCACTGGTACTTGCCCCCCTTCCCAGGTCATCTCCATCAACCACACAGCTCCAGCTCTGTGGCATACAAAGGTATTTGCTGTTATACTGTCACCTGCTTAAAGCTGTAGAGCAAGCAAGGCGATACCTGTGAAGGACTGAGGATGGACAATCAACTGAAAGAACCACTCCTATACAGCAAGTAGCAACAGAAGTCACCGAGAGCACAGCCCCAGGGTGGGGAGGAAGGCTGTCATGCATGTACACATCAACATAAACAGGTATGAGCTCAGTGGTACTTACCAATAATGATGTACTTAAAGATGTAGGAATAGTTGTAAGGTGCAGTTGCCATTGTGGCACTAAAACAGAAAACAGAACACATCAGAACTGCTACTTGTTCATCAAACTCAACCTAATTCATCCACTGTAGTTCACATAAGCAAACCAACCCTCCCTTCCCCTTCCTCTCCCACAACTATGCTTTCATTCACAGTTCAGGTTTCGGTACTTCCCCACAGTCACTGAATTAGTGTCATTCAGAAAGACTCCCATATCACTAGCTCTGAACCCCTGCCAGTCAGGCCTCTAAGTAGAAACATGCTCACTAAACACCCAACATATTAACTGAAAATTAAATCTGACTCCAAAAGTAAAATCTGAAGAGGTTTAACAAAACCAGCAGCTTGGAACTATTACTTCACTGCTGAGGCTTGCAAAAGGAGCAAAGGAAAGAGTGCATCAAAAAGCTAAGAACTATGGAAAGAATGCTACAGCAGCCTTAGCTGGGCTCTGACTGCTACATGCCCATGTCAGAGAAGCTCTACAAGCCACAAATCAGATGTTCAGGAAGTTAGTTAACATCTCTGTGGCTTTGTCAGCACCACAGCTTACAGTAAGGCTTAGCAGGTTCTCTTTCTTAAGAGAGAGTCAAAAATAGATTGGAGTAAGCACTTCCAATATGCCAGTTTCCTATGCTTTCCTGCAAGGAGCAATAGCTGACTTACCAATTGACATGTCAGTTAACCAGGATTACAAGTCTGTACAGGCCAGATCCT
>WYDI02030998.1:11267-27981 GCA_009867235.2 Psittacus erithacus
CCTGCAAGGAGCAATAGCTGACTTACCAATTGACATGTCAGTTAACCAGGATTACAAGTCTGTACAGGCCAGATCCTGGCAGTTAATACAGAGGATGCAAAACGCCTCCTTTTGTCCCAGGTTTTTAAGTTAAAGTAGGCACAGTGGGATCAGTTAAGCAAGTGGAAAATTTCTCATAGGAATTCACCATTTCCTTCCCTGCTCCTGCATGGCAGCTAGCCAGCCCTGAGAAAGCTATGGAAGTTCTTCATAAGAACACTGCTTTAGCCTAAAAAGATTTTCAGTCAGTCATGTGGCATTCACATGACAAACACAGCCAGTGCTGCAAGGGAATAAACAGCCAGGAAAGCTCACAAGCCTCCAACTTTTGGAAAAGCAAATTATTGTTACCACAACCACAATTAATTCATAATAGCGAACCACAGCCACCAGAAAGGTGACTGGCAACAAACCCTATGGCAGCACACAGCCACCACTGCACAGCAGAGGTTTAAAGCAAAGGCTCTTATCTAGCCCTTGAAGAGGAGCCACACCAGCAGGAGGTTGGGACAGGCTTGCTGGGTGCCAGGCGCTGACCTGCACCTCCGACACGACTGGCTCAGGATATGGAAACTCTCAACTCCTTCTATCCCAAGCAGCATGCAAAGCTATATATACACACAGTCCTATATATACACACACACTTCTATAAAACCAAGTTTAATCCAAAACAGTAAGGAAAAGACAGTTTGGGACCATAATTCTTGTATATGTTGGCAAGCCACAATTCCACACCAAGCACTGCACAAGTTGCAAGAACAGTCGTGTCAATCAAGCCAATTTTAGAGGAAACTCCTGCCACAGCAGAGGGAAATCTCCCACAGCCGCCTCACACCACCTTTGTCCTCCTCAGCCTCTGGCAAACCACCACAGAGTGAACAGACCATTTCACATCACTGTACCAGGTAAGCATTCACATCCATGGCTGGAAACACACTGCTCTTTACCAAGCAAGCCAGCAACCTGCCAGCCTTATTGCCTGGAAGATTCCAGAGTTACAGTATCAGCTTCAATATATGCACTGATTATTTTCAACACCAGCAAATAAAGACAACTAACTGCTCCACAGAGAGCTCAAAATTAACGTGTCACTGTGGAAACACCCAATACTGCACATTTTCTGAATCTATCTTCACACATTGTGCTCCTCTTCTCAGCACGTCCCAATAGCAGCAACATTCAAACTGAGCATCTTGTGGACCAGCGCATTTGTTCTTCACTTGCCATTTGCTTTCTAAGTAAAGCTGGAGGATTGTGTTCACAGCTCCATTCCGTTTGGTAGCAAGGTAGAGAAACACTTATGGGGCTATGAATGTGATCTACAGAAGCCCAGGTGAACCCCCCTTGCTTCATAAAGTCCCTAAGATGGCTAAGGAATGCTGAGGCCTCAGAAATACTCAGTTTCTTGTTCCCAAGCATGACTTTACAAGATTGCTGTATGTAACAAGTGAAGGGAACGTGCGCCACATCCATGCTTGCAAGTACCATCACTGGAAGGTAAAGACTCTGTCTTTTAAGAATGGACAAACTGGGAACTCTGTTCAGGCTACATCACAAATGGAATTTGAAGTCTCTCAGCTGGAATCTTTACTGCTAAATATACGTGTTTGACTGGTTTTGCTTGCTAAGGCATGTCAATTATCACTCTAACTATGCTATTTCAATGTAAAAGAAACTGTCACTGCTTTGCAACATATGCATCAAAATCAGTTTCTGCTTCAGAGTGAGTTAGGAAACCAAATCCTGTGCTTGGCAACAGAAATGGGTGGGAAGGGAGGACTAACTTCAAGCCACATCTCACTGCTAAAACTTCACTCTCACAGAGACATTAGGCCCCTAAAGGAGGTGAGAGATACCACACAGCCCACTGTGTGCAGCCAGACCTAACGCACACTGGCCATAGCTTAGAGAAACAGCTGACAGCAACACTGACAGAGAAATTAGCCAGTATGTGAACCTAGACCTTCTCTGAAGTCCCAGAGAGCTCCTGGGCTAGTCACTGGGTCTGACAGACATGAGCACTGAAAGCTTGTGGCAGCACAGATATTCAGTTTAAACACAATTTCTGGAGTTAAAATGTAAAGTCAAGCAAAACTTTGGGATTACATTTATTCCAAGAGTCACATTATAGGAAAGATTTTGAAATACTCTATAAATTATTACTAAAGGTCAGGAATCTTTTCTGGAGAGCAGATGACTTTAAACTCCTGCAACCACAAACCAACAAGCTTTTAAACACTAAAATTCCAATAAGGATTAGCAGGAATTCCAACTGTACTCAGATTTTGGAATAAAACTGATATTCCAGAAGGACTGTGTTGAAGGGGAAATGCAAGCTAAACACAGAAGCCATGTGAGACTTCAGTCTCAGAAACCTGACAATCTCAGCATTTACTGCAGAAGGAAGTCAGACAAGAATAGTGCACAAGAGAATTCAGTAAACACAAAAATATTAGCTACATGTTAATGCAAAGAGCTAATACACATTGACAGCATTACCATCCATACAATCTGCAGCTCTACCTCTGCTTCACAGCACTCTGCTCCAGATGTGTGAGTCTGAATAATCTCAATATGGGAGGCTGGGGTTTCTCCCTTGGGAGAGCCAAGAACTGCAAGACTGAGTTGCACATACATACACATAACTTACCTTTGGCCACTGCTGACATTACACAATACAACAAAGTTAAAGTTAATCAACCATGAATTACTGCTAAGAGAAAGCAGGAGTCTGGAAGCCTGGTCTACCTGCCATCTTCCAGGAAAGTCCGCCAACTTGGAACAAGTTTTGGCTCCCTTCTCAGACAGAGGTAATGCTTCCCCAGAGCTTAGAGCAGTATTTCAGGGTGGCAACTAGCCAGAGGATCATGCTTCACCATACACAGATTTCAGCCACTTTCAAAGCATGTACAGTTAATTTCTGTATTACAGTTTGGACTGTAAATCACCACCATAATCCATTTGCCATGTATTGACTTCTCCCTTAGAGGCTTTTCTAATTTATAAGTTAAAGATGACCTCAGTGAGATCTCAGTATACCTACTACTCCTTGGTACACCTCGGCACTCCTCTAATCAAAGAGCACTACACAGGTATGTTGACATCTCACTGCAGCCTTATTTCCAGTATCAGCATACATCCGTATAAGCTGAGATAAGGTCGTTCTCAGCACACTGCAGTAATGTTCTTTATCAGAACCCCATAACTGTAAATATCACATCCACACCAGCTTTCGTGAGACAGTTTCGTGGGCAGTTCTTTCCAGCTCAACTCAAGGACACAGTCAATTTTAAGTCTTCGCTGGATATCATTTGCATACAGAAATGTCCCAGCTTTACGCTCAGCAAGAAGCAGGACTATTATTAGAGGAGACCAGAACCTGTACGCACAGGTTTTGTTAGACACTGTGTAGTTAATACCATCAACTGGCCAGGCCACAGAGATACCACCTCAGGAAACAGCTACTGGCTTCAGACTGCCTGACAGCTACAAGTTCCCCTTAAAAACATCCCACTCAGCAGGCAGAGGACCAGCTTAGTCAGTCTGAGGCATTCTGCATTTCCTCGGGCCAGGCAGGTGCTCCTTCAGTCATTCCTCAAGGCCATGCAACAGGAAGGGATCCCACAGCTGAAGCCCAGGTCCCTTCTATTAAAGGTAATGCCATCACATCATTTCTTTCATAAACTGAAACAACTTTTAAAGATCTGTTAGTTTTTGCATTTGGAAGAACATATTAGTTGTGTATAGGGGGAAGAGTATGCAACCAAGAATTATTACTTAGAACAGCTTCTAAATCTCAACACACAATTAATAGGTGGCTCTCCTCCTTCCCAGGGCATGATCCTCCTCTTCCCTCCATGTTTATTTAGATGTTAATGAACAGCAAGCACTGACAAGAGATCAATAAGGGGGGAAGAAGTGGAGAGAGGCAGAATTGTTTCAGTTCGTAACTGCACTATTCCCCTGACAAAGACCTTTGTTAAACATACACAACAATGTGGTCTGACTGGTACCTTACTAGACTGCATTTCTAGCAGCCTCTAATTGCTTCAGCTGTGGTCTTCCATAAAGATTACAACAACTGGAAGGTAATAAAGGTTTGTTATCAATGAATGCACCAGAGCAGTGGATTACCTCAAGTCTGTTGTCCACAGCAAGCTACGAGGTCTGCTACAATTAAGTTTCATTGTGGTCCTGGGATTCCATATACCACTTACGTCTTCCAGAAGATATAAACATCTCAGACCTCTTTAACAGGATGGCCCCAGAGCCTCCTCATATATTTATGTATTTTTCCAGGCTTGTCTTTATAAAGCCCTCTTCTGAGACCAACCCCTGAGGAATCACATCAGCAGCCTGCTAGCAGCCCAATACTCTAACATCTGCCAACATTACTTGTTGCCGGCCAGTGTCTTGCTCATTCTTCTGTTCTAGAGTCATCATCTTTAGTCTTCCCCATTTGGATTTCATTAGAGCATACAATTAGCCCAAGACAGTAAATGTGGCTGAACTGATCTTCGATCAGGCAGCGACCCAGCAAGCTTCTTGTGATCTGCCGCTGAACATCACTTTGCATTTCCTCATTATTCCCATGCCTAGCTACTCTCCCTGTGAAAGCAGATGAGGTCTGCAGGCCACCAGGCTCAGCCTAACCAGCTTCAGCTGTGCAGGGCCCTGTTCAAGCTGTTCTTGAAGAAATGCATTTGCTATGTTCTTTAATCATGTAAAACATCTTAACTCAGCCTGAGGCCTACTAAGTATTTCTAAAGGCTTCACAGGCCTTCAGTTCCTTTCCTATATGAGAACTTTGACTCTGTGTATTTTTAGATCAAGGCTATGTATCATACTATCATTACTTTCTGATCTCCCTCAACAGCTATCCAGCTGTACACACGCTGTGTTGGTGAGCCTTTAATGGTTTCACATCCTGCTCCATTCAGTTCCTCCATTTTGTTTCCTAAACTTCCTGCATTTGGATGTGCATTTCTCACTAACCACACCCCAGCTCATTAAATGTTGCATACCTGTCCCCATCAGCAAGAGCACTTTCTCCCATGTCCATTCTCTCAGGCATAGTCCTTTACTCTTTTGTAAGTCTTCATTTAACCTATTTTTCCCCTTCCCATAACACAGTCTAACCTGCAGCACATCTGCACTTGTAGCAAGAGAACCAAGTTCCAGAGATACCAGGTAAGTTTAGGGACAGTATATACAGAACCAGGAGAGTTCTGTTGTCAGTCTAACAAATCAGAAGAAGATGTAACTATCTGGAGTCCTCACCCTGGAGAGCACAAGTCACAAACACATTGTAGAACAACATTAAGATTTAGGTCCTTTGTCTCAGAAAGATACAGCAAGATGCAACCCAAGCACGAGCAGGTTCCATTAGGTGCACAGGATTAAACAAGTCATTTTAAACCACCTATTTACATTTTACATCCTAGTACCTCTAGTAGAACAGGTCTGCTTTCAAACTGCTGTCCTTCACATTAGCTCTTTTTTTGCTATTCATAATATGGAGAACAGGAGCTTCTTCCTTCCCGTCAAGATTTGTAACATTTTCAAATCTCTACAAGAAGCTAGCAAATTCCTTTTTAATCCATACTAAACTACATGATATTTAGTTATTAAGTCCTTCAGGCTTAAGGTTAAGCAAGGATAATTCAGCACCATTTCCACTCGAGACAAAGCTATCCACAGACGTTACAGAAACCTTAACAGCCTACTGTAAACAGGCAACACACGACTGGGTTAAATAACAGAACTTGTCTTCTGTTTAGCCTGAATTAGCACTGACCAAAGAAAACAGACCACACATCTAGAACACTTCAGCTGCTTTCTCGAATAACAAGTGGCACTGCTCTCGGACCTCATGGAAGTTATTTTTCTGTCCAAGTTCACGACAGCGCTGGTCAGCATAGGAATTAGAAGCACAAATGACACACAGTGTGATATATACATACAGTAAACACTCTACACGCAATTACAACAATCAGTAAGGAGCACTCATACATGTAACATATATACAACCCACATGAGTACTCGGTGGCGGCGTGTCACAGGGTGCAGAGAAGGCGGTGGCGAGAAGCAGCGCAGCAGCGGCCTAGCTCCTACCCCGCCAGCTTCGCCTCCATCAGCCCCAGCGGCCCCTTCTCCTTCCTGCCCGCCGCCGGCAGCGGAGCGAGGGCGGTCAGACGCGCCGAGGCAGGCGACCGGCCCGCACTGCCCTCCGCGGCGGGCAGCGGCACACCTACGGGGAGCGCAGCCCCGACCAGGCCCCGGCTCCGGGCAGCAGCAGGAGGAAGCGTCGGTCCCCGAGCCTGGAAGCGACCGGGAGCTTACCCCATCCCACCGGTATGGGCGGCCCGCCTGCCAGAGTGGGGCCCGCCGGTGACCGGACAGCGACACGGGGCCTAGCGCTCCAGGCCCGGCCGGGCGGAGAGATGCCCCTCCCCGGATCCCCCGTACCTGTGCTCGGGCAGCGGGTGGCTGTGCAGCGTGGCTCTGTCGGCGGCAGCGCGGTTCGCCCCGCGGGCACTGCGGCGCTCAGCGCTTCGTGCTGGGCAGCGGCCGGGCCGGGTCTCCGCCGCTCTCCGGGGCTCCCTCAGGCGCGGCTCCGCTGGCTCCACTGCGCCCCCATCACCCCCCTTACCCAAGATGGCGGCGCCCCTCGCACGGGGTTTCCCCTCCCACTCTCGACGGGCGCGAGGGCTGCACAAAGGTGGGCGCGAGAGGCCGCGGCGGAGCCAATCACGGAGGCACCCCGCCCCCTGCGCCGGCGTGAGGGGCGTGGCCGACGTGAGGGGGGCGGGGCCGGCGTGAGGGGCGGGGCCGGCGTGAGGGGCGGGGCGGGGAGCGGCGCGCGCTCCCTCAGGCGGGCTCCCCCTCAGCTCCGTGCCCGCCGGAGCTGTGAGGAGCCCGCGGCGTTCACGGCTGCTGCTGACGAGAAAGTGACCCGGATCCGCCTGGATCCGCCCGGCCTGGCAAAAATGGCACCGCCCCTCGATGTTCCCGCTTCGGAAATCACTCCTGCAGCTGCCTCCGAGCTGTTAGAATTGTCTTCCAGCTTCTGGGTGTAGGTGATCTCGAGGTTATCCATGTTTGCTGTCCTGCCTCAGAATCCCTGCAAAGACAGTATCTTCTGAATGGCAAAATCTCACCGTGTCTGAGGAAGACACAAGCGGGAATATCGCGGCAAAGTTCAGGTACGCAGGACATGCATGCTCCCATATAGTCCAATATCCAAAGTCTCTAAGGAACTGTAGAGAACTCCTCATATTCCCAGTTCCCAGTAAAATTAGTGTTATATCTGATGTCTTTTACAGTGCCTTGTGAAATACTTTAACCAGTTTGTTAATTTTGTCTTTCATTTGTTTTTAAATAGGCTTTTTAAGCCCCTTGTGATTTTGAAATGGCGGAAACACTAAAGACCTGAAAGTGGAGGAGAATGCACAAATCTCACAGCTCATGGGTGAGAAAAGGATAAATTGGTAGCTCAGGAGATGGAAAAAGAATGTAAACAGTGTAAAATGTGTAAAAGTACCATTAGGAAGGATTCTGTGTATTTCCAATTCAATAAACTTACCCAGCTTCTCGGCTCAACATCCAAACTTTCCTTACATAAACATGGACATTCTAGAAACAATGAGTCCAGATGCTCAAAACTCAGACTCTCGGTATTCCAGATTGATATTCATATTTTCAGTTTGACGTAGTGTTTAATTGAAACTCCTTTGAGATTCTTTTTTTGGAAAGCTTCAGGGCCTACAAACCTGTTAAAGGTAATTACATCTCTGTTTCAAGAGGAATTTCCACAGGAGCTGCTAGAGGGCAGCCACACCGCGTGTTTCCAGCCATGATTTATGCTTTTGGGGAGGAACCGGATGCTTTAGTCAGCTTTAGTGCCTCAGAAGCCAAGAGCTTCAATTAAAGCAAGTGGAAGGATTCTACTTGTTGGAGAATTGAGAGTTGATTAGGGCTTAAGTGTGACTGAAAAGAGCTAATGGCTCTTCCTGCCCAAATACATGCCAGGCATTGAGCCTAAATAATGTGACTTCCTCTCCTAACAGGCTAATGGAGGACAATAAGGATTTTATTTCAGTCTCACACATTATGGAAAACATCAAATTCTGTGTGTATCAATGGCCAAGATTGACAACACCTTCCCATAAGGCAGCACACCAAAGATATTAACATCCCTATGGGAATATCTTTCTGTCTCCAGTACTATGACATTACTAATTCCATTCTCTTAGTGTAGCCCTGCACAGGGAATCCTCTGCTTTCTGCAGTGAGTGCCTTGTGAATCACCCACCCCTAAATATTACTCAACCCCTACCAGGGAGGTGCTGGATGCTGTGCTCCACCTCATCTGGGCAGAAGCCTCTGACACAGAGTAAAAAGCACAGATTAAAACCAATTTGATTGTTTTTCTCCCATTGACATAATAAATCTCTGAGGAATAAATAGCAAGGACTCTGTAGAAAGTTACAAAATACAGTTGTACAACTGCTGTCAGGCACTGTCAGGGTCCTAACTTTAGAGTAGATGACAGAACCATTTTCAAGTTTTGCAAGACCTTATACGAGTGACTTTTACTGGCAAAATAGGTTAAAACGAGCCACTGAGAATGGTTGCCACAAGAGGGAGTCTTTAAACGGAAAATGATCTTTTTTGATGCGGTGACAGTCTGGTTCACTGTCTTTAAATACGGTTCCTTTAAGCACTTGGTATTTCCATTTCCTTAAATACTGTTCTTGTAGCACAAATACTGTAACATTTAAATAAAATAAAAACATAATTTTAAGCCCCCCAAATTGTTAAAATATCACACAAAAATCCGTTGGCTACTTTTCTCTCTGGGACTCAGCCTTGGCAGAGTTGGTCAGATGGTGTGAGCTCCCCTGGTTTTAGCTGAGATGGACCTCAGGACAGGTAATCATCACTGTGATCTGCGACACCTCAGACAGGACAACAGCCTGCAAAGGGTGTGAGCACCTCATTTGGGAGATTTCTTCTTTTCCAGGGAAAATTCCAAGCAGTCCAGGCCCTTTAACTCTGCAGACACGCACTGTGGCTGGCTCTCCGATGTGGTTTAGTCACCCTGCTCAGAACTGCTTCCCCAACAGAAGCACAACATGGTATCTCCTTAGTGACATAAATGAGGCAGCGCTTCCCCCCTCCAGTGGCCCCAGATCCATCTTCAGATGGATCCATCTTCTTTTTTACTCAACAGTTCTGAAAATCACTTTAATCTGACATTTGGGTTGTGGAGAACATTTGAATTCTGAACAGAAATGAAAAGCAGTTTTGAAATATAATTACTGCTATTTCTTATCTGCAACAAAGAAACCCAGAAGCCATTATACAACTGTGAGTAAGACTGATGTCTTTAACCTGAAACTCCCAAACATATAAAACTGCATTCATGTGTATGGTAAAAGGCAAACAGCTTCACTTTAAAGGCCTTGCTTTTGAATTAATTTGTATGCTTTTATCAAATATCCCTATGAAGTTTAAAGTCCACAAAAGATGTGAGCAAGACAGAAGATTGAGTAATGGCATCTGTATTTCTTCTTTGATTCTTTTATTCTTGTGAGTGCTTGAAAGCCTGCAGCAGTTTTGCAGCAACAGTTATTGAGAAAAGGCTGACTTCAGCCTATTCATTCTGAACATCTGGACAGAACCTAACAACAGTAATTAAAGCCCACTAAATTGGTAACAATACCAAATTACTAGAGATGGGATACTGCCTATCGTCCCACCCTTCCTTGTGGATTTCTGCTAGGTCAAATCAGCCTGCTCTTGAAAAGCCTTTTCTACGTGTCTCTTTCTGAAGTCTTTGGCAAGAACAGAAGCCAGATTTTCTGGGCACATGAGCTTTGCTCTTGGATTTACTTTTTTACCACAAACCCCAGGAAAAGTAAAGGCTTGGAGTTAATACAGTTGATAGAAGGTTTGAGGAGTCTGTTCTTTTGGCATAAATTACATACAATGGTCTATAATATTTGCTTCCCTGTTTTAGAATGCATCCTTGTAAAATACTTTTTAAATAATGACAAAATTACATGTCAGCATTTGTGAAGAAAGTGGGATTGAAAGGTACAGAAAGTTAGTCACTTCTTATCCAAAACACTTTCTTTTTACGGAGGACAGCAGTAGAATGCTGGCTTTAACCTCCCCACTTGGGCAAGACACCTCCTTTAGCATCACTAACCTCAAAGCCAAGGGACAATGAAGAATCAAGAAAGCACATTACAAGCTTTAGAAGCAGAAGGGGACTAATATCTGCTTCATAGCTGTGCTAAGAGACACACTCAGTGAGTCCTTTGCAACAAGCTGCTTTGAAACACACTAAACAACTAGTTTCTTTTTACAAGACTTTTGCATTTCATATTCCTACTGGAAATCACAGCAGTAGCAGGTCTTCCACTGTTCTGTATGCATGAAAAACTGGGGTCTGCTGTGTGTGGCTAACAAGGAAATGTCAAATAATGTGTCACTAGTTCCTTATCTGCAGCCACAACATCCCCTGTGAATTCACAGTGCAGGTTCTCAGTATCACCATTACTAACACAACTTTGCTTATCCTACAGGAAACAGAACAGTGCAACAGAAGCCTTATCACAACAGAAATGACCCCTGAAGTGCAGCTACAGAAAATAACCACTTGCAGGAGGAAAATCTGTCACTCAGCAGCACCAGTGACCACGCTGTCAGAACTTGAACTTGCACATCAGAAGCACAGTCAATAAAAAGGCAGCTAAAGGAAGGTATGTTTGCTCAGGGTTGGTTTGTCTGCCTGTCCTCTTCCCCTGAACCCCAACTTCTTCTTATGGCTTGTTCTAGTTCAGGCAGGCAAACACAGAAAGCAGAAGCATGGTATTTTTCAGGAACCGTTTTGAAATACACTCCTGTGAGAGCTGGTCACGTAACACTCGATTGGTCTGAAGTGACTAATTGGCCTTTATTTGTATTTTGAGTTGCTAAGTTCTTCTTTCATATCTCACCATTCCAGTTTGTGGTGTCTGTAGAAATGTCACTGTGGCCAATTGTGTTGGAGTTTTTTAGTTCCTTTATCTTTTTTTAGTATCATTTCTTTTAAGTCTTCATCTCTTGTCAAATAGGTCATCCCAAATGATGTTTTCGCTGGCACATATGCAATCTTAAATCTTCAAATTAAATTGATTAATAAGAAAATTCGTGCCAGCTGTATTTGGGGTGTAAGTAGATGCAGATCACCCGTATTCTCTTTTAATGTTACATTTCACTGATGGCAGAGAATGGAAGCACAAAATGGAAGTGTGTGACACCAGCTGCTGGGGTCAGTGCTCAGCATGCCTCCTCTTATCCTGACTGGAGATAAAGCTGAGCTGCATTGGCTTTATCTGGCTTATTTTGGAGATCACATTTCAGTTCTTATGTCTGGTTCACTTCTTTAGCTTAATCCTCAATGCTGTGTTCAAGCTTGTATGTGTCATTTAGTGAGTAGCTTATATCTTAGCACCAAACAAAATACTGTTACAGCAATAGAAGTGTCTGCGAAATAGCAGCATCCGCCTTTTGAGGGCTGTTGTGCGGTTTTCCTTGCTGATATGGCAACATACCCATACCTCTAATCTTGTCAGTCAGTTCTTCCTTGTGAGGGTGCTGAGGCGCTGGCACAGGGTGCCCAGAGAAGCTGTGGCTGCCCCATCCCTGGCAGTGTTTAAGGCCAGGTTGGACACAGGGGCTTGAAGCAAGCGGCTCTAGTGGAAAGTGTCCCTGCCAATGGCAGGGGGTTGAAACTGAATGAGCTTTAAGGTCCCTTCCAACACAAATCATTCTGGTGGTTCTATGAAGTAGATTTCAGAGACAAGCCGCCATCATCCTACATCAGCCCTGCAAACAGGCATTGGCCTTGCACGCGCTCACAACCAATATCCCGCAGCCGGGCCTTTATGTGGCCGTGTGGGAGCCACTCATGAGGTGACAGCCATGGCCTCACAGCACTGACTGTGCCTCCACGTCCCGCTTTGTCTCCCAGTTTTGAGAACCAGTGCCACTGCCCGACGGGAGTGGGGCAGCCACTGAGCCTCCCAGGGCACAGCAATGAAGGGCTGCTTTGTCCGGCCGGCACAACGCACTGCTTGTTCCTCTGGGAACAGAGGGAGGCACGGGGCAGCCAGCCTGGAGGGAGATGAGGGGTACAGGAACCCCAGATTTGCCTGGCGGGATGTTTCCCCATCCGGGCACCAGGATGGCGCCTTGTCACCTCCCGGCAATGTCTCAGCTGCCTACTGTGTGTGAGAAGGGGAAGAAAGGAACAACCTCTCCTTACATCCGCCCCGGCCCCGGCCCCAGCGCATCGAGGGGGCCGCAGGAGCCGGGGGAGGCCTGGCCGTGTGGAGGCTGGGGTAACACGCGTACAACAGAATGGTGGCCGGGGGCCAGGCCAGGTCACGGCCGCTACCGGGGCCGCTCCTCGCTTCGACCCGGTGCCGCTCCGGGCCGGTACAGGCAGCCGCGCCCCCTGGCGGCCCGCAGCAGGGCGGGGCGCGCCGTGACCCGCCCCCGAGGCTGCCCATCCCTGCCCTGCCCCGCCCGGCCCGGCCCCGTTCACGGCAGCTGCTTCTGCCCCGCGAACGCCGGCACCAGGTAGGGTTGGGTCGTGGCGAGGTTTCTTCCAAGATCCTCCGGCTGCCGCGGTCGGGCTGAGGGAAAGCGCCGGGGGGAGGCGGGCGCGGTGCCCGAGGCTGTCAGCGCGGCGCAGGAGCGGAGCTGGCGGCTGGGTCCCAGCTCGACGCGTTTCCTGCCGGGGTATCAGCGGGGACGGCGGCTGGGCTCCGGGGCTTCCAGCAGCGGGAAGCCTCGAAGTTTGCAGTGCCTCAGTTAACAGTTCCTGTGCTTCGGAGAGCTTGGCTCGGTGCGTTAGCCCGCCCGGTGGAGGCGGAGAGCGTGTCGGTGGCAGACCCAGGGGAAGGAGGGGCCGAGGTACCGCGGAGCGGCCGGGCTGGGCCCGCGGAGCGCTCCGAGGAGCGGGGCTGGGTGGCTCCGCGCTCCGCCTGAGGGTGCCTGTGAGAAGGGCAGGGCCCTTAGTGGTGGGAGCAGCGGGAGTTTGTTTGGGTTGTTCATTGCCGGGGGGAAGGATGTTTGAAAACTCTGTTTGAGTAGAAATTCAAAAAATGTAGACACTTAAAACATATTTAAAATGTTTCCTAGGAAGAGTGTTTAAAAAAAAAAAGTTATGGGGATGACTTGTTTCAAGGAGGCCTCATTAGTAAGTAGATCCTCTCTGAATAAAACTGCTTTGAATGTAATGCTTTTGGATGTAAAAACCCCCAACTTTGCTAACAAGGATGATACTGGCATTGTTTCCCCTCAAGTCTCTTATTTTTCTTACTGATCATTACAATTTTCATTTTCCACTACCAACTTTCTGCATGATGCAAGTTTATCAGCCAAAAGTTTTCCTTTCTTGGGGTCTGGCATGGCTCAGCTTAGGGTGATCTACTCTGGAGCCGAGTGGGGTTGGGAGTTCCTTGCACATCCTTCGGGTTTCTCAAACTGTTTTACAGAATTCAGTATATAACATCCATCTGGGCAAAGGAAATGAAACCCGAGTACTGAGGAATAGGTCTCACACAACCTTGGCTATTGCAACTGGCTTCTCTCATTCTGTCTGTGAGATAGTTTGTTCCATAGTTCCTGCTGCGAGATGAGAGATCCAAATTTAACCCATACCACTCGCAGAGAGGAGCAGGACTCAACCCTGTTTCACAGCTGCTGCCTGCCCTGTTCCGTGTGTGCTGAGTGTGGTTTCAGGCTCCGGATTGAGCTCCAGGGCGGATAATGAGGAAGTCAGCCTCTGCACATACATCCCAACCCAGGGTACCAGTGTTAGTTTATCTGTACCATCGATGGGCCCCACCGCAGGACTGACTTGCAGGAGCAGTGAGAAGTCCAGCTCCATGGATTTCACTGGAATTCAGCATGAAGATAGGGCAGGAATTGGAGATGCTGCATTGATGACATAGGTGGATGGTGAACTTCTTAAATGTTACATGTTTAAATAAGGGACAGGATTTTCTAGTGGTTGCCTGAGTGTTTAAGTAACAACTTGTTCTAGTGAGAGCTGAGTACCTGCAGTGTCCCCAGGAGAGCATCTCCTGCTCTCAGAAGAGTGGAGGCTTTCTCCAGCTGGATGAAATTCCAGTTCTATGGGGAAAACACTGGGGAAATTGAGCCAGCCATCAATCTTTGGCTGCATCTGAATGTCTAAAGGGTGACAAAGCAAAAATGCTACTGCTAGTTTCAGCTTTGATTTTACAGGCACAAATCCAACCCGATTGTGAATTTGTTCCTTTCATCGCCAGAGCAGGGATCTGAGATACCGATCCACAACCGAGTCTCATGGTTTGATAATGTTACCAAGGGGGATTGCTGCCAGCTCCAGCTGAAAGCCTGGCTGCTGACGTGTTCCAGTACAAGGCTGGGTTTGTAGGTACTTTCTGTGCTGTCTGAGTGCTTTAGCCACTTGCTGAGTTCGTAGTGTGGTCAATGGTGTCACTAAGTGCTTCTCTGAAGAGGAGAGGTAAGAGCCTTCTGACAGGGCAAGCAGCAGCAGAGAGCTGTTTTCCAGGACGTGGACTGAGCCAATGCGTCCCTCCACCCCATGTTCAGATAAAATAACTTTTTACTGTAGGTTGGGTGCTTTAGAGAGTCCCAGTGGGAACTAAACCAATCTTAGAATAGCACTGTGACGTGTTTTATTACCCAGATTTATATCTGCTTTCAACTCACTTTACAAATACAAACTTTCCATTTTAATTCCAGTCTCAGACCTTAGTGTTGCTACTGAGTAGCGTGTGTAAAAGAGGGTGTTGTACAGGAATATGCAGCTTCGCAAACTACCAATTTCTCAGTGTTGCTTTGGAATCCTGAGACCAAAAGAAACAGGGTGAGGGTTTTTCTTTTCTTGTTTTTTCAATATGAGTCGAAGTGATCAAGTTGCAGATCAATTGCAGTAAAGCAGAACGTGCTTACACACAATTCCAAAGTAGCTTAGGCACAATAACCAACTACTGTCTAGGAAGAAGCAGCTGCTCTTGGTTTTTGTTCTTTTTCACAGCACTTGGGAATTGCTGTGTGAATAGTCGAGTTCTGAATATGTCTCTGCCTGGTTGCTTCAAATGCTTTCTGTGAAAAGGCAGAAGATTCTGAGGCAGGCAGTTTGTCATTAACAAGTTGGGTATTATTTCTGTTGACAAATGGTTGAGTCTCCAAACGAGGTCTTTGATATCCCTTCTCAAAACTTAAACTGAAAATTGTATATATTGTTATTTGATATGTCCACTTGTAATCTCTTTTGAATCCTCTTAAGACTCAAAAGATATCTTGTGAAAGCCACTCTTTCAAAGGTCACTGAGGCTTTAAGTTAAGAAGAAAACCTCAAGCTCTTTTTTGTGCAGCTTATCTCTTTGTGTATTTCTGTCATGGCGTTTGTTCTGCTTTTCATAAGCATCAGCTCAAGTCCTTGTCTTTTCAGTCTCTTAATCATTAATCGCTTCAGACCTTAAGAAGACTAAGGGAATTCAAAAGAAATGCTCTGGATGACTAATTCTTTTCCCATAAAAGCAATAATCTTGCTGGAATTCTCAGCTGTGAGCCATGCTGGAACTATTTTCCCCTATCAGACAGAAACTCTCTAGGTGGGGATAGTGCACAGCTATTGAGCCTAAAACTGCGTTTTGTCAGTTTGTGGAGTGTGTTGCTGCAGGAGGCTCCACAAAACAATGGCAGTGTGAAAGACAACAGAGCCACATGCAGTCCTTGGGGCACAGGGGGAGGAGAGGCTGTCATGCTGGTCACCCATGTCTGTCTCTGAGGGCAGCTCACAGCAGATGTTTAGGCAAAGGCAGAGAATGGAAAAATGCCTGAGCAGTTTTCCTCAGGTTCATCCTTGTGATTTTTGGCATTTGAGGACTGATGTGATGAGGGATTTCTTGAGTTGCAGATATTTATTTCCTTAAAAAATAAGGAGAATAAAAGTAGATGAACTGGTGGTAGGAGGGTCTGAGTAGACCTTATTGCACCTGGATTTCAGAGGATACGCCTCTGCCTCATCTCTGCTTCAAGGAGTCACAGACATTGGCAGATTTCCAGTATTTACACTACATCTTCCAGTCTTCAGTTTCCTGATAGCAACAGTACACCAATTGCACAGAAGATTCATCAGGCGTCTTACACCTAGCAGGAAATATGCCAACCTAGCAGGTATAAGAGGTGACTTTTTTGTGCACATACTGATATGTTTGTATCTTCCAGATACAGCTGTGCTGCTGCACTTGCCTGGTCATAGCAGGGAATGCTTCTCTTGCAGTATCACAAATCCTGTTACATCCCTCGTGGTACAGAGTATGTTGTCTGCTGATCTGGGTGTGTGTCCAAGGCACTGAAAGAGAGCTGCCTGATAACATGCCACTGTTAAATCCCATCCTGGGTGAAATCAGATCAGGCAGTGATCATAAGATGTCAACTTTCAGCACTTCCCACCTGTTCAGTGAAGGAAAGTGTGGTCAGAAAAGTTAGGAAAGGAAGTAGCAGCCTTTAACTGTAAGCGTTGAACTCTTGGCAGAATTGCCAGGTATTTATTCCTGATTATCCACTGATGATGCATTTACAAGGTTAAATAGAG
>WYDI02030998.1:28081-158580 GCA_009867235.2 Psittacus erithacus
CGTTGAACTCTTGGCAGAATTGCCAGGTATTTATTCCTGATTATCCACTGATGATGCATTTACAAGGTTAAATAGAGTTCTACCAGCTCTTTCCTGGGGTGCTTTGCAGTGCTTGGCAACCTGAAAATGCCAGAGTGGAATAACCGTGTGGGATCCCTGACACTGTGCTGAGGGAGCTGGTGGTGCTGCTGCTGGTGGAGCGGTTGGTTTGGTTGGTGTTCTGGAGACTTCTGCCTGCTCACACTCCCCTCTGAGAACAGCCTTTATTTTAGATTGTCTTTTGCTTTTTTCCACCTGGCGTTGGACAGGGACTTAGTGAGTAACAGCATCCTCAGTCAGGATATTCCAAACAGGTTGTCAGGACTTTTTATCAGAATTTGGGATCATATGGACTCTCCAGATTATTTTTCTTCTTTTAGCCATTTCAAAGTGTTCTTTTCTGACTACAAGCTCTGTTTTCAGTCCTTCCCTTCCTTTCTTCTTTTTTCCCTCATTCACTTCCCACTGAGAACCTGAAGAGCTGGAACTGGTCTCTGCTGATGTCTCAACACAATTGGGAGAGACAACTGTTTGTATTAGGAGCTAGTCAGTCAGTGGGATGCAATCCAAACCCAAAGTTTAAACATATGTTATTTACTGAATGTTTCCACACACAGTAAAATTACAGCTACAATTCAAAACAGCATCTTTAAAACACTGGAGGAAATGAATCATCCTGAGATCTTTCAGGGTGGATGGAGGCTGCTGCAATGAGAGCTATCACCATGAGGACTTTATCGTCTTT
Organism: Psittacus erithacus; assembly: GCA_009867235.2. Classification (NCBI taxonomy): domain Eukaryota; kingdom Metazoa; phylum Chordata; class Aves; order Psittaciformes; family Psittacidae; genus Psittacus; species Psittacus erithacus. Next base: position 28,866 of record WYDI02030998.1, read on the forward strand.
CAGGCTGTCTGAGAATGCTTGTGGTTCCTCAACACTGAGGCCTGAATCCTGCTAAAAATAAATAAAATAAACCCTACTGTATTAACGCCATTGCTATGAGGAAGAAGACATGTCTGTTTATAGCATTGCCCTCTCGTGGTGCGTGCAGCGGAGATGGGAGCCGGGCACTCCTCCTGCCAAGGCTGTGGTGCTGGCGCAGGGATTGTGGCTGCTGTGTTTGGAGCTGAAAACAGCCTTTGTGAGAAGTTCTGTCTCTTCAGGCCAGAGTCATTAATGCAGTGGCCACACCTGCGTATGTCAAGAGAACTGAGAGCAAGATGGAAAGAGGAACTCTAAGAACTTTGCCTGTCTCCAGGTTGATTTACTCAGAAGTGGGTGTTTGTGAACAAAACCACTTCATGTGAAATGGGGAGTCCTGTCTCCTCAGAGTGCCCCTGAGGAGGAGGATGGTGGAGATGTGCAGAAGGTGTCTGCACTTTGTGTGTGCTGGGTGCAGGACTGGAGCAAGCTTTGATCATAGCAACATGTCTGTCTCTTGCCTGTCAGCAGGTAAATGCAGGTACCAAAACCCCTGCAGTGGCTGCAGCTCTCATCCATACTTCATGTTCTGATCATTGTCCCTGACCTAGAAGCAGGACTTTGATTATTGAATGTATATTAAGTGAACTCATTTCTATTAATTCTGACTTGCTTCATGTGTCTTAGAGGTTTTTGAGATGGGAAGATAACTTCTATGTGGAGCTGATTTGGAAAGCAGGGGCTCACTGTGGCAGGGTTTCTGTGCAGTCACCCTGGGCTCTTGGGCCCATGGAGGGCTTACTGTAGGACTGGGACATGCTGTGCTGCATCAGTGTGGCATGACACAAAAATTCGTCTGTGCTTTTTACTCACAAATGTACTCAACCCTAATATTTGCATGTACTTCTCTCTACCTTGTTGTATGTGTATCAATGACTTATTGTAAGTCCCTTCTCCTGGTCAACTGTGTCTAGTGCTACACCTACAGTGCAAGGCCATGTTTCATACTTCCCTCCCGGACTCATTTTAGTCCATCTCTTCTAGTTTCCAGCCTTTCTTCTTTCGTAATGTATTAGTCTGTTCTTTGGGTTGAGGATAATGGGTGGAACAGGCCTCTGTGCTACAGGGGAATGTATTGGCTAGTTATCAGGAGAAAACCACTTTGCATAAAGTTGCAGATGGTTTCCCCTGTACACAGTCAGGACCTGGTGACTTGAGGAAGAACATCTGTGTCATTTTCCTGCAGCTGACTGCAGGCGTGTCTTCACTGCCTCCATTAGTGTGTCTTGGCTGTCACCACCAGATCTCTCTATGGGACATAATATGGGCTGGTAGTTGTATTTTAATGCGCTGGATTATGTCTTATGGGTTGTATAAGCACTCCTTTAAGACATGCTTTTAGCACTGAACAATGATTTATGTCTGAGTGTAATTCAGGATTCATTTTGGTCACAGCTGAATGAAAGTAGTCAGTGGTTTCCACTGCTCCACGCTTATCTGTGCTGTGTATATTTAAGTGCATGATTCAGCTCCCACATATGCTCTTAGGGTAGGGCCTTTAAGCAGGTGATCACATTGGCAGATTGTCTCTGGGTGTGTTTCAGATGGGAGACCTGGATATTCTCCAAAGGTTTCTCCTGTGTAAGTAGTAATCTTCCCAATTTGCATCACTGCAACTGAGAAGAAACTCAGGCTTTTGTGTTGGAAGTTTTGAGCCTTGGTGCATTGAACCCTCTGTGTTTGCAAAGTGGATCATATGCTAAAGGTAGAGACCAGAATAGAGCTGACATGACTCATTCTGCAACCGAACAGCTGGAAAAAGTGAACAGTAAATCATCTGGGTGTTCTAATTTGCTAAAGTGGTTTAGGAGGAATTTTAACTTATGAATGCAAACCCTACTTGCCAGTTGTACAGATAATGCTGTACTTTGTGTCTGGGACTGTTGATCCGAGTTCTTATTGGAATCAGATGGGTGTTTTAAATGGAGCTGCTGAAGGGAGAACGCCAGGTTGCATTTTTGGATTTGTGGCTGGCAGTGTCTGTTAAGATGTAGCTGCTAGGAATACCATTAACTGTGTTTCTGCTCATACAGGGGACCGAAATAGCTTACGGAGTCACTATGGCTAGAGTAGGAGGAGGCTCCTCCATGCCCATGTTTTCTTGTCCCTAATGGGCTTTGTTTACTCACTTTTTAAGGCATGGAAGCGAAAAGGTTGTTTTTAGATTTATGTGTAGACGAATTTAGGGCTGTTTAAAGACTGAAAACTGATCTAATCTAGTATCCTAGGTATTTCTCAATGCCTGTCACCTTGGCAATAAGGCTGAAGTCCTACCAGGCTTGTTTTCAGTGGTTTACTGTAGAATTACTACGAGTTAGCTTTAATATATACTGTTTTTGGCAAGAGGCTATAAGGAACAGACAAGTATTTCAGTTTTCACTATGCACTGTCATCAGCTGTTAATACCGTGCTGAATTGCCTTCCTTGTCTGTTTTATGCAGCATCATGTCCTGAGTGTTTTATTGTTAGAACTTGAATTATTTTGTAGTGTTCGTTTTCCTAATCCTTGTAAATTCATCCCAGTTTTTACGAGTCTGGTGAAGGATCAGACTAAAATTGGATGGCTGTGTGGGTAGTCAGAGAGTATAGATTCTAATACAGTGTAGAGCTAAACCTGAAGCAAGCAAATAACTTCATATGGTTTTTTTAGAGTCATTATTTCAGATGATGATCTGAAGAATGCAGCTGTTACTCTTCAAGTGTCTCAACCTGTTGATTCCATTGGTCTTGATGGTGCCAGTAGGACTGAACCACTTGCAAAACACAATGACTTATGGTTTTCCTGTTGTTGCAGCAGAAATACACTGGCGATTTACTGCTTCTGGTGCTTGATATAGGAGGTCTGGAATGCTGGGAGACTAGCGAGTCTTTCTCTTCCTGAGAAGATATATTATCATTTCTTTGGAGCTGTCTGCATTCTCCTGGCAATTTTTGGCAAATATATAGCAGGAAGGAGAGAATTAACCAGTGGAAATGCAGATGACTGCCCTCAAGGTACAATAAGGACTGATGCACAAGAAGCATTTTTGCAGCATGACTGTAGTGTGGATACAGACTCTACTAAGATTTACTGTTCTCCCCATATTTTAGCAGTTCAGTCTGTATTTGCAAGTTATTTTGGTGCTCTGTAAGTATTATTCTTTAAAATAAAAGAACAGCCTTTGCCCTCTAGAAATGCAAAAATGGTTCCAGAAGCAAGCAGCAGGTGGTTTAGATACTCTGTGGTGTAATATTGTGCTGGCTGCAGACCTTCCTGTGTGGGCTTTGTTTATGCAGTGAGTTTAGACAAATTATCTGAACCTGTCATGCTCTAGACACTGGAGCTGTAAATGAGAACAACCACATGGTGCTCTGGTCTCCCACCACTTCTTTCAGTCTCCTTTAGTTCAGCCAAGCTTTGCTGAGCAGCCCTCTGCAGGTAAGTCCTTCCATTGTTTGTGGGTATATACATGGGTGAACTGCCATAAATCAACTGTAGCTCCATAAGGAATGTTATGCTAATTTTTCTCTTGTATGCAGCAAGTTAGTGAATAAAAGCTGCAAGGAGGTGAACTGCTGGGAGGAATGTGAGGGAGATGGAGTTCTCTTTCTGATGCATTATGAAATAAACAAAATGAAGCCCCTTGCCCCTACAAGCACTGTTGCTTTTAAACCAGGATGCTGTTGGTGTAGTGATCAGACTTCTGGGTTTCTCTATTTCATGTAAATACTCACTTAATTTGCCTCTTACCTTCATTAGACATAGACACCATTTCTATTTTTTACCCACTATTTTTACCAGCAGTTTGCCACTTCTTTTCCAATTGCCCATCCAGGTAGTGGAAGCAGCAGCTGTGAGGGCTTCCAACAGCACCGTGACAGAGAGGGTGCACAGGGAGGCAACAGTGTCAGGTTTGCTGAGCAGAGAGACTGCATGGTCTCTGTACCTTTTCATAAAATCATAGAATCATGGAATGGTTTGGGTTGGAAGGGACCCTAAAGCTCATCCAGTTCCACCCCCCTGTCGTGGGCAGGGACACCTTCCACTGGAGCAGGTTTGTGGCCTTTGCTCTGAGGGAGCAGCTTCCAGCCTCAGGAAAATCACTTAACACTTCCCTGAAGAAGCAGCCCCTAAATTCTGCCACCGATCTGTGAGCCACATGCAGACCTTGGCACAGGGTCAGCTCCCCTCACCTACAACCTCCTGTGTTCTGTGTTTGGTAAGTAGGGGGTATATCCTTGTAATTATTTCTGTAGGCCAGTCTCCATGTTGTGGCATTCTCAGCTGAGCCTGTCGTGACTCTGTTCGCTGCACATCTGGATATCATAGTAAGCTGTTTTCTTCCACTTTTGCTCATATCATTGGACTTCTTTTCTCAAGTTCTTGTTTTTATCATTGTGCAACCAAGTGTCATTTAGCTGATCCATCTGCACTGAAATCCTGTAGTCCAAACCCTATCCTTTTTTTCCTTAAATAACTTTCCTTTGCATAAGATGTTGGCTCTGCAGAGCATCCTTTCTGTGACTAAGCTGGACAGTTTTATTAACATCAGCTTGAAACATGCCCTTTACCAAGTCTCCAACAGAACATCTTTTTTGGTACGATCCTGGCAATTCTATCTGGGATATGCCCTCACTAAAACAGCCAGAGCACATATTGCTGTGGCTTGGTTTAACAATGCACCATTTTTGGAGAGCAATAATAAACCATCCCAGCTGCTGGAGTATATTTCACTTCCTCCCTTGAAACATATTTCACACTAATTTTTACCAAGAACACGATAAAATGCAATTTACCAGCTGTAGCCCTTACTCCCTCTTTTTGCCCAGATTTACACTCTGCAGCTAGTTGGCAATGTAGGCTCGAATTGAGGGCAAGATACAGAAAATGCCAAGTTAATTAGAAGACCAAATAAATTGGTTTTCCAAAATGTCATATATGCTTTTAAATACATACTTGCAGATTATAATGTATGCTAGAAGGGGATGCTGACAAAGATTATCCCACTCTTTTTGCCCTCAGTCTGTGAAGTTTGCCCAAGTGTGGCACTATACAGGTGTTTATTAATAAAACGTCCAAAGTATTTTTCCATTTGGAAGGGACCCATTTCTTTCCAATGTTGTGCAATCCACTCATCCTGCTTTGGGTGTGCTGCAGCTGCAGAAGTCTTTCACAGCTGGATTCCCTGAGTGAGGGTTCCAACATTTTTTTCCCTGGATCTCAGGCCTCTGACATGCTGAACTTCCTTCACAGGCTTGGAAACACCAGCAAGACTTAGCCATTGTTTCTGTGATCTATTTCAGTCTGAGAATTTCCAGTGACATTTTCAAATGTGCATTGACTTTGATTTCAGAGTTTGCCAAGGTCCATTTCAAAACAAACTGCATCAGTTTGGACAGCAGAGAAGCAGAGTGTTCTGATGGGAGAGAGAAGGAAAATATTCTCAATGAGAGTGGAGAAAGCACAAAGTGGGGCTGCTCTTTCTTTCATGGAAGTCTTGTTGTGGACTTCTGCAGGTGGGGGATTTGGCTTCTCATTTAAGCTTCTTTGGAGAGATTCTGGAAGTGGGAACCTCAGACTGTCAGTAATTCATTCCTGGGTGTGTTAAGAGAAAGCAAGTAACCAGCAGCACAGCTCCTGTAGGCATTAGTTTGTTGCTGCTATCCTTCCTGTTTGACCTCCCTGCATATTCATAGCCACACACCAGAAGGCAGGTCTGGCGAGGTCCCTGTGCAGTGCTTGGTCAGTGCTGTGTCACAGACACCTTGATGCGCCTTGCAGAGTCCTTCCATCCTTGGTAAGAGCAGAGGACTGACTGTTCCTGGGGTGTTACAGTGGGAAGTTCATCACACAGTTTACTACAGATACTTGGGAAATGTAACAGACTGGTTGCTGAAGTGGGAGACAGTTGGAAGAACAAGCTCTTTACTAGTGACACCTCATTTTTATGCCACCGTCAGCCGTCCTATGCTGTGATTACATTGAACTGAATAGGTTTGAAAGCTGTTCTGATCCTGTCATGGGGTCTTGCTACACCCTCAGAAATACTAGGTTGTGAAATTACAGAATTAGCTCTTGTTCTGTCACCACCCAGACTTCTGTTGCCCTTTTGCTAACATGTGAGCTGAAATACACCATTCTGTCTCAGAAGCCCTCAGTGCATTACTCTGACAGTAGCCTGTGTGGTGATTGCGTTCAGGTGCAGATACACAAAGCACATGCCAAATTTTACCTCTTGCTGCTCTGAGAAGTTCAGAGAGATAAGAGTGTATTCTCTCCACGGTCAGGTTATTCAGTTGTATCCTTTCAGTGCTGCTCTATTCTTCTCATCTCCAAAATCAACCTCTCTGCAGCCCTTGCCATCTGGAAGAGCCTTTCTATTCCTTTGCATCCCAACAACTTTCCAGTTTTCAGCTGACAAAATATTGCCTCTCTTGCTGATGTCTCTTAATTTCTTCCTCTCTCATTGGCCCTATGACTAGATGTTTGGCTCGTTCGAATGTAATCGCAGTGTTGGCTGTAATGGATAGCATATTGTCTGGAGTTATTGCCTACTGGGATTGAGCATCTGTAAGTGGCTGAAGGAGTCTCAGACTTCCAAGAGGACTGTTTGCACAAACATGTTACGCCCCTGTATCGCAGAGGCAGTGGGTGTGTTCGTCCCTGATAAAAGATAGGCTTCTGCAGTTCATCTTCACAGCAGCAAGAGGAGGGAGCAGGAGAGAGGCTCCCTACAGCTTCTGTAGGAGAAGGGAGAAGCCCATTTACTGTTAGAAATGGGCAAACAGGACTTCGGTTACATTTTTCTCACCATTTTCTGCACAGTGGCTCTGAAGCTGAGCTGTGTTAGCTCCATGTCTGTTGCAGGGCTTGGATATGTTGTTACAGCAGCTGTTGTGCTTTCAGCTGTGGTAAGTTATTAACATCACAATTAAACATTGAAAAACTTCTGGTTTTCTATTACTTATAAGAGTCACTCTCTCTTTTAGCTGTTTGTGAGGAGTTTGTCCAATGTTATAGTGGGAATCTGGGAGAAATGAAGTCAGCCTGGCTGGAATCATGATGATAAAGTTCATTACTTTCCATCTTAGATATCTGATTTCAGCTGAAGAATCACTTTGGTAGCTTACTTGCTGTTTTGCTTTCTAGTTTGTAACACTCTTTATTTCTGCCTTGAAACCTGAGCATATTGTACTTTTGTCCATCAACTGCTGTGAACTATCTTCTTTGTCAAAATCTTTGATGCTTCTAATGTATTTTCATTCCCTGTTGTCTGGCACTCCAAGGCATGCTGTGATGTACAGACAAACTGCCTTTGCAATACAACAGAAATGTTTTATTTCCTTTCAGTGTTACCAGAGGGAATTATTTTGTAATATAGAAAACTGCTCATTATGTTTGTTAAAAATAGGATTGCATCTTGTTACTACATTGTGTAAGTATGGCAATGCACATATTAAACCCAAATTGCCGTGTCCTTAGGACAGCGTATTGTGTATATACCTAGTTCCTAGAAGGGAGCAGTTATACAGAAATACTGAAGTAACATGGCAGAAGAGATTAAACAAACTGTGAATTACCCAACTCTTTGATGGGATTCACAACATCTTCCAGGAAGAGCTGGGTAAGATCACACAGGTTTTAGGAAACCTGTAGATAATGCTTGTGCAAGATGTATGACAGGCAGAGGTAAAAGGGGTTTGTTTCCTACAGTCTTGAATGTCATGCGGCATTTTTAGGAAGAACAGTCGGCAGAGGAATTAGTCTTTCACTTATGTACCCTACTGGAAAGCTATAAATTAGTAAAGAATATAGATAGACTAAAATCAAGAGGTAGGTAAAAAGAACCAGAAACGAGTCTAGGAAAGAGTAAGTCGGGAATAAGCCAGGAATTAGACTTAATTGGAAGTGAAAATTGAGAGGGATATCCCCCCCCCCGCTTTATTTACTTTTTTCTTCAAAATTTAGTGCAAGAGAAAAGTAAACTTTGCACTTGTTGTCTGGAACAATACTTATGAGATCAGAAGTCTATGATTTAAGCATGCACCCCCTCATACTATGCATATTGAACACCATTCTCTGTCTTGTCCCCAGCCTGTCAGCATGGTGGAACACGCTGAGTTTGCGAAGGCTGGGAAAGAACCCGGCCTGCAGATCTGGAGGGTTGAGAAATTTGATTTGGTACCAGTGCCAAAAAATCTGTATGGAGACTTCTTCACAGGAGATTCCTACCTGGTGCTGAACACCATCAGACAGCGGAGCGGGAACCTCCAGTACGACCTGCACTTCTGGTTAGGTAGGTCTGGTGGAATGCCCCTGCTGCAGGAGCCCAAAGTAAGCTCTGTTCCTCTCACTACACCAGCCTTATCTGTTGTTGCCCAGGGAGATAAAAAGCAGAACTGGCGGCACAGTGAGAATGCAGTTTTATAGTGCTACTTGCCTTAAATATTTGAAATGGTTTGTGCAACTGTGAGTGCAGTCATCTCTGTACCTGGAAATAGCTTTTTCTGATCAAGATGGCAGAGGCTTATGGAGCAGACAAGGTCTCAGATGAAGGAGTGGCTGAAATCCTTTCTGTTGGAAAGGATGAGGATCAGTTGTTTTCCTCCTGACACAATGAGTGAGATTTTTCCCCCTGAAGTTCAGACCTCCTTAACTGGCCCCCTGCAGTAAATGTCACTGAGTAACATGGCAAGGCTTTCTTCTGCAAAACCAGACTCTGACAATACCACAGTTGAAGTTGGGTAAGATACTTGCATGGTGGTTTGTCATATCTGCCATCTGTGGATAGGTTTTCCACATCAAAGAGCTCCAGAACTGGTGGAACTGGTATCCTACTTGTATATGCAGCCTTCATAAAACCTGATAATGTCTTCCTGCAGATTCGTTTGTCTGCTCCATAGCAAGTTTCCTTCCAAGACGGTAAAATGGCCAAAAAAAGTGAATGATGCCTGTCAAAGAGGCAGCTGTGAAGCAGTGGGGCTGCAGCAGTTACAATGACGTTGCAAGCCTGCCAGTAAACACAGTTTATACAGCTCTTTGGGGACATGGTCAGAAAAGTTTGGAAATAGCTATTCTGTAGATCTTCCTGGAAACTGACCTTCCCTTTAACCTGCCTTCTCCCAGGTGTTTTGCACAGCTGGATGGAGAGGCAGAATCCCTGCATTCCCTCCAAGCTGTTGCCTTTTAATTTCTTAGGAGATGAAAGCTCTCAAGATGAGCGTGGGGCAGCTGCCATATTCACTGTCCAGATGGATGACTACCTTCACGGAAAGGCTGTTCAGCATCGTGAAGTGCAAGGCCATGAGTCCTCAACTTTCCTGGGGTACTTCAAGTCTGGCATCAAGTACAAGGTAGGTGATGATTGGGGTCTTTACACAACTAGGCTGAATACAGTTTGCAAGAAGTGGCATCCTGCCCACTGCCCAATTCTCAGGAGAGTGAGAATTGCCCTTTTTCCAGTTGCTTAAAAGCCATTCTCAACCAGATGTTTTCAATGAGCTGGAGCTGACAGGGCGGAGAACAGCAGATCCCAGTGGGAGAGCTTTGGCTGAAAGAATAATACACAAGCAAAGCCCCAGGAAAGTTTAGGAATCGAGGTTTTGTTTTTCTTCGAGAAGCAGAGGAAAGAACAGTCCCACAGCGTCTGGAATGAGTTTAGGAAACAGCAATCCAAGTTACTGGGAAACGCCCACCCAGTAGATTTAGTATCTTCCCACTTGTATAAGAGAGTTTGACCTTCCCAACCTTATTCTGTGCTTAGCCCACTTCCTTAGCATACATAATGCTTTGGTAAAGTAGGCGAATAGTAGTGGGAGTTACTTGTTGATGCCAATGCAGTAAAGTGGGATAGAAGACGTTAAAACAAACAATCTGGAATAGTTTGGTTTGTTAGGAACCCAGTGGCACAAGGGAAGTGCTATCAGGTCAGGCTCTTGCAAAGTGCTGGCATTTCCTCCTGTCTAACACTTTTCTGGTCTTTCTGTTTTCTGTGTTTGCCACTTGTTTGTTGTTATTTTCATTCATTTGAATTTGGTTGTGCTTTTTTTGAGGATAACTGATAGGAGTCCCACATTGATGAGTAATTCCAAGTGTCTCTTTAGCAGCAGAGAAGGTGAATCCTGAGGCTGGGATAATTTCTGGTAGGAAGGACATATAGTATGCATTGAAATACACTCTTCACACCACCAGTCCTGTTAAATCCTATTAATACCTCAGCTTACTGTAATGATCGTCAGATTTGGAGACCTCCAGCTGTATTGTGTCAGTGTCCCTTACATGCTATGGGAATGGATAGTTGGGCTGCGTTGGTAGATATATGCTATTCAAAAGCCCAGCCCGGCCACACCAGCTCTCTCTGCTGCTGCCCCTCTTCCCTGTGAGAGGCAAAACCTGCTCACTGGTACCAAATCGGTAGGATTTTCATCTTTTCTGAAGGCACAGCACGGTATAAATTGTTGTTCTTTTGCTTTCCCTTAGGCTGGTGGTGTGGCTTCTGGCTTCAGACACGTGGTTCCCAATGAAGTGACTGTGCAGAGGCTCCTGCAGGTCAAGGGCAGGCGAGCAGTCCGAGCAACAGAGGTCCCTGTGACCTGGGAGAGCTTCAACACAGGGGACTGTTTCATCCTTGACCTTGGCAGTGTAAGTACCACAGAACAGCCAGGTTTAGCTGACTTCCAGGGGCAGGAGATGTCTGATTAGTTCACGTAATGACCTTTTTCCGCACTGTATTGAGCATTCTGAAACACTGTTTAGCCAGTCGCACATCTTTCAGACCCAGCCATGCTGCCTTTTCCTCTAGAGAGGGGGTTAATGCTCTGACAGCTACATGGTCTTTCTCTTTTCCCTCAGAGCATCTTTCAGTGGTGTGGCTCCAACAGCAACCGCCAGGAGCGGCTGAAGGCCACTGTGCTGGCCAAGGGGATTCGGGACAATGAGCGGAATGGTCGTGCCAAGGTCTATGTTTCAGAGGAAGGATCAGAGCGGGAGGAAATGCTTCAGGTTATTCACTTGTCTATTTGTCTGTGCTGGAGGGGGAAGAGTGGGTGTGGAAGGGAAGATGGGCTCAGTCACATGAAGTGCTAGTGGTATAAACACTCAATGCAGATGCTGGGACATTAGAGTATTTTTGCTGTTGTTGATCTAAAAGTTTCTTCCATGTGTTCTTGTGGCTGGAGTACCTGGGATACAGAGATCCTCTTGGACTGGCTGGTAATGGTTTTTCTGTCTCTCACAGGTTCTGGGACCAAAGCCCAGTTTGCCAGAAGGAGTTCCCGATGATGCCAAAATTGATACAGCCAACAGAAAGCTGGCTAAGCTCTACAAGGTACCAAGAAGCCCCACAAATAACCTTGTGCAGAAGGGGTGGTCCATGTGCAATTCAGTGGAGGTGGAATAGCAGAGAGGAGCTCTACTAAACTGAGTCCTACCTCTGCCTCACTCTGCTGTTAGCTTTTGATGAGGTTTTATGTATGAACCCTGGTTGTGTACACTGCATGCCCACAGGATTTATGTTGTCTTTATTACCACCTTTTACTGTAGTGGGACAGCTGGGACATTCCAGGATTTTTTGAGGGAAAGGTAGAGTGTGAAACAAATGGGGAAACAAGGGAGTTTTCCTTTGTGTTATCAAGCATTGTGTTAGGAAGATGACAGGATAGAACTAGAAATAGAGAGCCTGAGAACCAGGGTCTACCCCTTTCTACATCCAGTGAGTGTGATAAAGCAATGACTTGGAAAGTAACATTTGCCATCAGCTAGTATAAGTGCAGGAGAGTGTTCAAGTCTTCTCTACAGCAGTCTGTTCATGTGGTGAATATCTGCAAAGATGGTTTGTAATGTGGATCTTTATCCATTAGTAAGTGCAGGAGCTCAGACTATTAAACCCACTTGATAGAGGGAGGCCTGTTCACAGTTACCAAGACTGTCCCCTCCAGTTCTTGAGTGCAGTTGGTTTGCTTTAGTAGCTATTTCTTGGCCTGTGCACCAAAGATCTTTACCATTTTGGATCAATCTTTCTTTGGTCCCAGCAGTATCTGCTTTGCTTGAAATACTTGAAATCTTCAGAGTTAGTGTTATGTTTTTGTCATACTGTCTCCATGTCAAAGGTATCCTGTTTGCAAAACAATAGTGCCTGAAGCAGCCAATGCATTCAAATTTATTTCCCTTCTACTCTTCAAGTTCTGGACTATGGCCATGGAGCTGGAGGGGAATGGATGGTGCCTTATCCATTCTCTGTGCTCTGCTGTCACAGGTCTCCAATGGGGCCGGGAACATGGTAGTCTCCCTGGTGGCAGATGAGAACCCCTTCTCCCAGGCAGCCCTGAACGCAGACGACTGCTTCATTCTGGACCATGGCACAGATGGAAAGATCTTCGTTTGGAAAGGTACAATAGAGATGCAGGTGAAGCTGGTTACATATGCACAGGATCTTCATCCAGTTACCAATCCCTGTTTCTTTCAAGCTGGGAAGGGGAATGTATATCTGATGGTGGTGGTGCTTTCAGGGCAAATTTGGATAGCAGTAAATCTCTCAGAACAGCACTCTCATCTGAAGTGCTGGGTGCTGAGATACAGGGTCTTTAGTGTAGAGAATTAAAGTGAGGGTCCTGGGAACCAGTATCATAAGTAGAAAGGCAATTGTGGGCTTTCAGCCACCACAAAAGGCATAACAGAGATAGAACAATTGTCATTTGCTATGTGGCGTCATCTGGCTGGAATGCTGAGCCCGTCTGCTGTTGCAAAAGGTTCCTGGGACAGTTTCTTCTCTTGGTATGCAGAACTTTGACCTCTTTTCTCTCTGTTTTCATTAAAGGCAAGAGTGCCAACTCTGAAGAGAAGAAGGCAGCGCTGAAAACAGCTTCTGAGTTCATTGATAAGATGGGTTATCCGAAACACACCCAGGTAGGACATGCAGCCCACCTGTGGCTGATCCCCAGACAACACTGGGGCTAGTGCTCTGCCACACAGGCCCCTGACTCCAGAGCACAGCTCATGTGAAATGTCACAAGCAGTCTTTCAACTAGCTCCTGTCTTGGGTGATCTGCCCTTCTGCAGGGCTATGCTGCAGTGTTGCTCCTGGGCTTACACTGTCCCTGAAATAGCATTGACCCCAATGTAACTACTATTTAACAGTTCTTCGTCTTGGAAAAGATCCTCTTTTCCATGACCTCTCTCCAAAGAGTGAAAAAGAGAAGCTGCAGATAAACCTGCCCTTCTTGTTCTGAGGGAGATCATTCTAAAGGCTTAATGCCCCTTCAGCCTTCTTAGAACTCAGACTGACTCTTATGTTCTGACTCTGCATCCTGCAGTGTGTTGAGACCCATATTTCCGGTTGTGATAGTTTGGACCTTCCATGTGTAGTTATGCAGAGGCTTAAAGACTGAGTAACACTGGCTCCTGATGGGCTGGCTCATTTGTTTCAGATCCAAGTTCTCCCTGAGAGTGGTGAGACACCTCTGTTTAAGCAATTCTTCAAGAACTGGCGGGACAAGGACCAGACAGAAGGACTGGGACAGGCTTATGTGTCTGGTCACGTTGCCAGGATTGAGAAGGTGCCTTTCGATGCTGCCACTCTGCACACCTCCAAGGCCATGGCTGCCCAGCATGGGATGGAGGATGATGGCTCAGGCAGGAAACAGGTAAGCAGTGCCAGAATCCTTTTGGGAAGGTTTCCAGAATTTTCTTTGCTGCTTGATGGCATTCCTGCAAGAATGGACCCAGACCTCCTCATTCCTCCTCCTCCTTGTTACTCTTGCTGTTGCCGTCACAGTTGTGATGGGTGATCGTCTCAGAGCTCCTACCTCATGTACCTGGACACATGCATTTGCACACAGAAGCGGTGATGAAGGGTAAAATGGCTGAGTTCTGTCCAAAAGCCCACAGAGAGTTCTGTGCCAGTGTTAGACTTGAAGAGTCTCCAGTAAAGCCGAAAAGCTCCATTTCTGACCTGTCTGACTGAGAGAAATAGAAATGCTCACGTCAGGTACAGAACGGGGATCAGTGCTGGCAGTCTGACCCGCGTTTCTCTAAGTGGTTTGAGGGAATCCAAATGGGATAAGCTGAGGCGCCCAGCCCCGCCTGCCGGCTGTGGAATTCCAGGCTTTTAGCAGCGTTCCCCAGCAGATGGGGCTGCAGGACCACAAGCTTCGTGAGGCTGGATTTGGGAAGGGCGCTGGAGCCCTGTCAGGAGTCTGTTTGTTCTGCTCTCACGTTGAACTCGGAATATTTCTGCTCCTTTTCTAGATTTGGAGAATAGAAGGCTCAGAGAAAGTGCCAGTGGATCCTTCGACCTATGGGCAGTTCTATGGAGGGGACAGCTACATCATCCTATACAACTACCAGCACGCTGGGAAACAGGGACAGATCATTTACACTTGGTAAGAAGGTTTTCCTAATGCAAGTCAGGAGACACTAGGGCCGTGTGGGGCTGAGGCTGCACTTCGAAAATGGATCATTGCTGCTTCCCACTTACAGAGTATCTGTGGGGGATAAAATTTCACCCTGAATAATCTTCCTGTGCACACAAACCACTACCAGAGGTCTGGAACAGTTTGTTTGAAGTGGGACAATGGGGGGAGTTATTTGCTAGCATTTTGGTTTCCTTTCTTCTTTCCTAGTAGTAGGTACTCCCTTCTTTGGATCAAGCTCTGTTTCTTTTTGCAGAGTTCCTACACCTTTTGAGACCACTGTGCCGGAGTTTGGAGATCTCTGCCAGCTCAGCTGGTGCCTTGGGACTTACAGTTCCCAGCCCATGCCCTTAAAAAGGAAATTTTCAGCAGGCAGAGAGGGCACAGGCAATCTAACTGAAACCAGAAAGGATGCAGCTGGTGTAGGGGCTGCATAGAATCTCAAAGTGGTTTGGGTTGAAGGGACCTTAAAGCTCATCCAGTTTTAATCCCTGCCACGGGCAGGGACACCTTCCACTACAGCAGCTTGCTCCAAGCCCCTGTGTCCAGCCTGGCCTGGAACACTGCCAGGGGTAGGGCAGCCACAGCTTCTCTGGGCAGCCTGTGCCAGCACCTCAGCACCCTCACAAGAAGGAACTTCTGCCGAAGAGCTCAGCTCAGCTCAGTCTCCCCTCTGTCAGCAGATTAAAGCCATTCCCTCTTGTCCCGTCACTACACATCCTTGTAAGAAGTCTCTCTCCAGCTTTCTTGTCAGCCCCTGTAGGCACTGGAAGGATGTGTAGTTCCTGATAAGAATACCAACAGTGTTTTTAAACTAGCTGCTAGAAAGATAATGAGATTGTCATAAAGATACTAAAGAATCTGTGCTTGTTATCTAGAAAACGTTTTTATCTCCCTCTGTAATCACTGTGTTGCAATTCGGGATAATGAATTTCTCCTTCATGGTGGATGAAGTGTCAGAGGTTTGGCAACCAGGGTTTTCCTCACCTCTTTTTGATCTCTGTAAGGGTGTGGGGAAAGGGCTGAAAGTAAAACTCAGCTTTTGCCTCCACCCTCAGGCAAGGTTCTGATTCCACTCAAGATGAAATTGCAACCTCTGCATTCCTCACGGTGCAGCTGGATGAGGAGCTGGGAGGCAGTCCCGTGCAGGTAAAAAACCAAACAACTCCCCCCAAAAAAATTCACACTATGGGAATAAATAAGACATATGCATAGTTACATGATACCAGTGTGCAGTGGAGAAATGCAGCCATGACGCAGGAGTTACGAAGAGGCAGCTTACATGCCAGCTGCTACACAAGGAAGCTTTACAAGTGGCCTGTATGAGACAGGAGGGTTGTACAGTTGTTATTTGTTACCTCTGTGCCAGTGGATCACTGGCCAGTTAAAATGGCAACTGTAAGAGCTAGGTTTAATCACTGCTCTGTTTCTGGGCAGGAGGTAGTAGCTCTCTTGTGACCAGCCAGGTGCCATATTCCACCTGGGAAGATGGTTGTAAGGGCCATTTTTAGTACATCTTGTGAGGCTTAAAACTGACGGCAGTGTCGTTTTCTCTAGAAACGAGTGGTGCAAGGAAAAGAGCCGCCTCATCTGATGAGTATGTTTGGTGGAAAACCCTTGATTGTGTACAAGGGTGGAACCTCAAGGGCAGGAGGCCAGACAGCACCTGCAGAAACACGGCTCTTCCAGGTCCGATCCAGCACCTCGGGAGCTACTAGAGCAGTAGAGGTATGTGGAGTCACCTTTAGTGTGGTTCGTGTAGGCTGTGATGGGACCATGATCCCTTTGAACGGAACAAGGGGCAAACTGAGCTTTCTGATGTAAACTGAAACACACTTTACAAGCTACTGACAGAGTCCTCTTTTCCCATGGATATTAACCATGTTTTTCTAATTAGTTTATCAATGTCACCTTAAATACATTTAAGCCATTTCCTCCTAATTGTCTGCTAGATGCTGTACCCTGCACTCTCTGACACTCCTCAGACACGGGAACCATTAGGATCTGTCTGTTGTGACTTGTTCTAATCCCCTGTGACAACAATGCTGAAGAGAGAAAGTGCTAAATATCCTGTGCAAATAGAGCTTGTGCCAGCACAGGCTGAGAGCCCTACTCCTTTGATACAACAAAAGAGTCTAAATCCTTGCTGGTAGCTATAGGAGAGACAAAAGCTCTGGTTTATGTCTGCAGCAACTTGCTAGGTTTCTAGTTCAAGAGGGCACATCCTTTTTGACATTGAGGAAGTGACATGAATGACTGAGCTGCCTCAGCAGTGGGGTATCTACAGTGATACCCCAGCAAGTTCCTAAGTCTCCTGCCATAGCCATGAAGACTGGCAAAATGACAGAACCAAATGGTTTTGGCATTGGCCAGAGGTATCTGTAGCATAGAAACACACATTTATTTACTCTTCTTATATGAGTAAGTCTAACTTATCACTTAGGTACAGGCAAATATACAGCGTATCTTAAGGCCTTACATGCTGGCATGGAATATTCTGTTTGCAGTTTATTCAACAGTAGGTCCTGATTTTCATCTTGAAATAACAGGCTCTGCATAGAGGACAATTAAATCCAACACGTGCAATGTTCTTTCTTTCCAGCTGGATCCTGCTGCCAGTCAGCTGAATTCCAACGATGCCTTTGTCCTGAAAACTCCCTCTGCTGCTTACCTCTGGGTTGGCCAAGGAGCCAGTGATGCTGAGAAATCAGGAGCACAGGAGCTCCTGAAGACACTGGGAGCTCGCCCAGTACAGGTTGCTGAGGGCAGAGAGCCAGGTGAGGAAGGCACAACAGAGCCACGGCAGTTTCTGTGTTGCTGCTTGTTCACAGAAATTATTTCATGGATGTTTTCCTTTGTCTCCCAGAACAAGGAGAGGTGGACACAGGCACAGAGGGGCTTCTCCAAAGTATCTCCATTTTGTTTAACAGCATACTCATGCTTGTAGGGCTTTGGGACTTTCTGACATAGAAGAGTGCTTCAAGTCCTACCCAGACCACACTGCTGTGTGGTTCCCAAGAGCAGCTGGAGCAGCAGTATGTCTTTTCTCTTTCCCAGCTAATTTCTGGGCAGCTTTGGGTGGAAAAGCTCCTTACCGTACCTCTCCCCGGCTGAAGGACAAGAAGATGGATGCTCATCCCCCTCGTCTCTTTGCATGCTCCAACAAGAGTGGACGCTTCACTGTGAGTATCTAAGAAGACAGACAATTAATTCAACATCCTTCTGACAAAGCTGGGAGAATCTGTCCCAGTTTGCTTTAAGCCAACCAACAGGCTCTTATATACCTTGTCTTCCATTGTGGTGTTGCCTCCAGAAGGAAAGCATCAGCACCGTTTTGCTGCAAAGACACCAGCTAGTTGTGTTGTGCTGTTGTCTCAGCACAGCAACTCTCTGCAGCCTCAGGCTGGTTAAGAACTCACATTCAGACCCCTCAAATTTTAACTCGTGAATCTTTCAAGTAAAAAGAGGCAGAGTTACAAGTCTGCATGTGAGTGACATGGTTTCTCTAGGATGACAGAGACTCATTTTGTGTTCTGTGGTCTAAAAGCACTTCTGTGACATAGCCTGACTGGCATGGTCACATACAGTGTCCAGCTTAATGCATCTGACCAGAAAGGGGTGAAACTGAGTTTCTCCTGGAAAAGTAAAATGGAGCTTGAAGTAATGTGCCTGTCATAATCTTCTGTCTTCCAGATTGAAGAAGTTCCTGGAGATCTGGTTCAGGATGACCTCGCTACAGATGATGTTATGCTCCTTGACACATGGGACCAGGTATGTCACACTGACCTCAAGACGAGAGGAGCAAACACTATGCACAGGTCAGCTCTAAGCTGAGACCCAAATTACAACAGCTGAAGGAGTTGTTGTGATACAGAGTCCTTTCATCTTCAGGCCTGAGAGCAAATCATCTCACTAGTGACATGGAAGAGAATTTACCCCTTGAATGTGAGGAAATAGTGGGTGTCCTGCCATGTCTTTGGTTAGTTTAAGGATTGAAGAAAACAGGCTCTTGTGTGTCACATGTGCTCCCCTAGAGTGTGAACCTCTCAAGGGCAGCATCCTTGGCTCAGCTGGAGCGGACAGTGTGAATCCCAACATGAGCCATTATTGGGATTCAGCACTCTAAGATACAGACACATTTTCTGTTATTTTTCAATAACAGACTGTGCATAAATCAGCCAAAAGGCAACCTGAGATTATTTTATGTTTTATGTAAAAATGTTCAAACATTTGCTACCTTTTCCTGATGTTCAGCTAGTGTATGATTTGTTTGTGTATCTTGAATTGATGTAGATGAAACAGTCAAGAAACTGCTCATTATCTGCCACTAGCTTTAGTCGCATAGGTCAACAATCCAGGCATACCAGCATGAGGATGTTCTTGTTCTGTGTCATGCTCTGTTCACTGAGACTTCATCTAAATTATCCTTTCTTTCACAGAGAGATTGATTGTTGCTAAATAATTCATGGGTCTTTTTAATCTTTAGGTCTTTGTATGGATTGGGAAAGATGCCCAAGAAGAAGAGAAAACTGAGGCGTTGAAATCTGGTAATGTCACATTATCCTTTCTGAATTGTTTCTTATTTCCCTGCTGGCTGATCATAAAGCAGGCAATTTAATCTACTGAGAAACATATCTTAATCACAGCATGAAGTTCAGTGCTCTATCAAAGAGATCATATCTCTCAAGCAAGGAGGGTCTTTAAGATCAGCACAAAGAGGTGTCGTACTCCGACATGCTGTGCTCAACCCCAGCATTGAGAAAGGATTCTTGTTTGGGCAGGTGGGTGCAGGCTGCCCCTGTGATGGTGGTTTTTTGTCCTAGTGTCCATTTTCTACAATCAGGTGCCAGTCCAATGGGTGTAGATAAAACCAGAGTGAAAACTTCTGTAATTTGGGGTTCTTTTGTTTAAATGAACAATGTGAAATTGTATCCCTGGCATCTGTTTAGCCACAATTCAGCTATTTCAGCTGCTACTCCATGACAGTTCCTGCTACTTGTGTGTTTCCAGCCAAGCGGTACATTGAAACCGACCCAGCCAGCCGGGACAAGAGAACCCCCGTCACCGTGGTGAAGCAAGGGTTTGAGCCACCAACCTTCTCTGGCTGGTTCCTGGGCTGGGATGATGACTACTGGGCTGTGGATCCTCTCCAGAGAGCGATGGCAGACGTGGATGTCTAAAGTAGCAGGTTTCTTTCTCTTAAGTGGAGCAAGTTTGGTGCCTTAGAGCCCTGTTCTCCTGCAGGCTGCAGGTGAACA
The DNA here is from genome assembly GCA_009867235.2 of Psittacus erithacus. Classification (NCBI taxonomy): domain Eukaryota; kingdom Metazoa; phylum Chordata; class Aves; order Psittaciformes; family Psittacidae; genus Psittacus; species Psittacus erithacus. The sequence goes on from WYDI02030998.1 coordinate 48,590, forward strand.
GGCGATGCTGTTAATAGCTGATTAGCTGTGCAAAAATTACCAGAACCAATCATGACCAGTCACTGACCCTCCTCCTTGCTTTGATGATATTTAATACAATAAAGCTTGTGTGGAATATGTGAAGAATGGAAAGGGTGGGGTTATTATGGAGAAGAAAACATTAAACAGAACCTGTAGCTCTCACATTTGAACTTGTTTAAACAAATACACCTTAGAGAAGTAAACCTTCTTTGTGCCATCTTTCGCACATGCACTCCTTACTAAATGGTCACAGATATGATTTAGGGGATTGTTTTCTTTCCCCTCACCAGAATCATGAGCAGTTAAGACTCTGAAAGAGTAGAATACCATCAATGTATCAAGAAGTCACTCATTAGTAAACAGCATGGGTTTTTATTCAGGACGAGAGCAAAAAAGTGTGCTCCTGGTGTCAACAACAATTCACAGGAGTGGCCAGTGACAGCAGCACCAGCAGGAGTTACAGCGTCACTGCCCTTCCCCAGGGATTAGCCTCCAGCGACGCAGTTACTTGTTCCCCACTGCAAGCACGTGTGAGCACAGTAACATTCATCATTACAGCTTTGTTAATTGTCTTTCTCCTCCCATCCCAGCAAGGAGCGGAGCTCAGCTTACACTAACTGAAGCACTGACACACATGCAGACTGGTACAGTGTTTGTGTGGTACAGAGGAGGGAAAAACCTTTGTAGAACAGCAACAGTACTGAGTAGCTCCAGCCTGAGGAAGCGTTTGGGCACCTTTCCTAACAGTGACAAAGGCACAGCGTGTCAAGGCACAGGTAAACACACCTTAAATACCCGTAAATACAGAATAGACTGTAGCAGAAAGGGGATAAAAAACCAATTTAGGAGCTCTACGGTGACCAGTGTGAGAAGTGCACTTGTATCACTGAGGTTGACTTTTTGTTTTCATTGCCACATCCCAGTATTTAAAGACCAGATGCCAAACTCAGTGATGATGGCAGCCCAGAGCCCCCTCCTCCCTACTGCAGCTCTAGTTCTCATTTTAATCTGTAATTACATCTACTAACCAGGCACACAACATGAATACAGTTTAGCAGACACACTGCTCAAGACTATGTGAACTGAAGATTACATGCTTTTGGTGTGAAGTACAAGCCCTTGGTGTCACAACAGATAACTACAGGTCTGCTCAGAAGCAGCGTCAACAGGGAAATCACTATTTGTCAGAACAGATACATCAACAGTACAACATCTTCAGTTAAGCATCACCACAGCCCACTAATCACAGAGATCCCACCTCCTGCAGAACTGAGGTTTCAGACCCAGGTACAATGCAGGAATCAGTACTTTGGCCTTTTAAAAACATCCTTAAGACAGACCCAATGACTTTTCAGCGTAAATCTACATAGGCACATCACTGTAACAACAGAGCAGCCCTCAGGAACTGCAAGTATGTTGTATCCATAACTATGGCAGTTACTCCATTTCAGAGATGGAAAGTCCCACCAACCACCATTTCTCAGGAATGGGGAACTATTTTAGAGAGCATAGGCCTGATTTTCAGAAGTACCCAGTATTTTCACTCCTGTACTTCATTACTTCTCCCGTGTTAAGCTGAAGAACCATATCACACCACAGCAATCTGGTAACTTCCTGCATGCAGCTACACTCCAAGAGAAGTTAGGGCTGTTCCACTTCCCCTGCAGGGCCACAGGTCCATTGAGGTAAGAGGAATAGTTCTCTCTGTAGATGTTGGATTGTCACCACAAATGGTTTCATACACTATTTGAAAGTGGGAGGTTGCAGGTTAAGACAGTATATGGATACCTGCTTATTTAAGATCACAATTTGCTTGTATTCACTTTGAGACGTTTTCAGATAGTTTAACTGTCCATATTCACAAACATTACATGCAAGTTTTATAACAGACTTCATACAACAGAACATTACTCAGCAAATCCACTGTAACACTGCCATAAGCTATGATACACACGGAATTCAGCGCTGCAAACATTTGCTGTAGCAAAAAGCCCACCCTACCTCTCCCCTCTCACCCTACTTAGTGATTGGCACCTATGAGGCCCTGCAGCATGTTTATGGGCAATGGGAAGACGATGGTGGAGTTCTTTTCCGCAGCAATGGTGGTCAAGGTCTGCAAGTAACGAAGCTGAAGAGCAGCCGGGGACTCTGTGATAACCATGGATGCCTCTTTCAGAGCCCTGGAAGCATTCATTTCCCCCTCAGCTGCAATGACCTGGGGAAGCAAGATGAACCACAGTGAATTCCTCCTGGCACAGTAACAACCTGGAGATGTGTAAGATAAGCAGCCTTAAGTCGTATTCCAAAGACACTGCTCATTGCTTGATCAAATGACCTCTCCTTCCCATATTCCTTCACTGGTTCTGCCTTTCTCTGCTCAGACAGAAGCCATTCCTGCTTTGCTTTCAAGGCCATAGATTGTCTGTGTCCCCTGTTCAGGACTGAGATACCAGATCACAAAAGCCAGCACCGTGTCTTGAAAACGCAGTGGGTGCATTTGTTCTATTTTCAAAAGCTTCTTTTGTGCTTCTTTCAGCACTGCCTCTCAAAAGCAGAAGGCTCCCCACATGTATCTTTAAGCTTTCATTTAAAGCTGTATTTTTTTGGTGTCTACAAGGGCTTGACAAGTGAATGTTTCCTATGTTTCTTACTGGGGAAATACCTTTTACTTCTCCTTTAATTATGAGCTCATTAGGAACAACTTTGTGGTCAGGCATTTCCTGACAAGCCCTTCTGCACCAAGACAGTATAAACACTTCCTGAGTGTCTGCAAAGGAGGGCTGGATGCTGCTGTTTCAACAACTTCTCAAAAGAGAAGTTGTTGGTGAGGCAATTTAATGCACATCAGCACAGGGAAGTGCAGATTCCCCTCCAGAGTTCTGCTGCAAAGGCACAATATTTTTTTAAACATCAGAATAAATAGTAATTAAAAAAAATAATCACAAAGTAATTAAGCTTCAAAAAATACATAAAGTTAATACTTGGAGCACTAATGTAGGCTTAAAGAGCTTTTCTGAGGTGCACCACCAGCTTCACATTGAGTAATTGCCAGCCCTGAAGTCTAATGAAATTCAGTTGAATATTTATTTCCCATGAAAATAAAACCCACATTTTATAATTAGAACCTAAAAATAGATTAAAATTAATGAAACTTCTCATTAATGGCTGATATGGAAATCAGTCATCTATATGTACATAAAAAATATCACTTGTGTGTGAGATGATGAACTTCGTAACATCAGATGTGGTTTTTATGGCTTTAGATGAGCTTTAGGAAACCTCCCTTTGCTAAGACAAGCCTGCACTATTTAAAATGCAAGGACACAGGCAGCTCAACAGACCACTACGTATCAAAAACCTCCTTCCATCAGCTTGCTCTACAAACAAAGGTGGAGGGTTTGGACAGCTAGGGAACAAGATGTCATGACCAAACCGACCACTGGTCAGCTTCAGGGTGACAAAACCACTACAGCTGTTTTATTTCTCATATGAAGTAGCAAACAGACAAAAAAGGCGCTTCCTAAAATCAGGGCTACTCAGGAGGAAGCTGGAAGTAAATCTGGCTTCTAATTCACTGCAGGCTCCAGCTATTAACCTCCAGATTGTTCTGTTTGAGATTTGTTCTTGGAGTGTGGTAAAGAGCTGAGATTCTGTGGTTTTGAGGGACACTTCACCTGCACAAACCACAATGAAAGCCAGACATAAATCCAGAAATCCCTGCCCTGCACTCCTCTTTGCTACAACACAATCTGGCTGAGAATCTTCATCCTCTACATGCCCATGTTGAATTATTCACGGAGAAGGAAAAATAATGCAAATGCAGATGTTGATGTTTTTACCTTGGCTCTGGCCTCACGGGCAGCTTCAGCTTCTGCAGCCATTGCTCTCTGCAGCTGGACAGGTAATTTCACATCCTTGATCTCCACACGTTCCACCTTAATGCCCCAGTCATCTGTTGCCTCATCAAGTGTGGCCTGTATAAGGCAGGACAATAAAGTTAAGCACTGACCTGGCTGCAGGCTAATGTCCAAACAGTGTCCAATAAACCAAATTCATTAATTATCTTATGATTCTTGGACTTTAAGGGCTTCAGTATAAGTACAATGATTTGCTAATTATAAAAACATAACTGTTGTCAACTAACAAAGACAAAAACCCAAAACCCAGAGCCTGATCAATATACTAAAGGGATTCTGCAACACAATTGCCTTCAACAGCAAAGCATTGACATAACGATCCTGGGAAACCCTCCTCTCCCATATCCCTCATTCCCACTGCTCCATAATTGCCTTAGTCACTCATTTTTATTAAACACAATGCCATCCCAATAGCTCTCGATAGGTTTTGCCTAAAACACCAAATCACAACTTGGCTTATCACTCTGATGGCAAAATAAATCCTGCCCTGGAAGTTACCCACGGGACTGCTGCTTATGGATCGCTTGTGGCTCGCTTGGGCAGAGCTGCTCGTACCTGCATGCTGTGTGCGATCTCTTCACGATCAGAGAGAATCTGGGAGAGGTTTTTGGTCCCCAGAACATTCCTCAGAGTAGTCTGTGCTAAAAGACGTGTGGCTGAGTCAGCGTTTGTGATGTTTGCCACGGCGAGGGTGGCATTCTGAACTCGGTAGTAAACCACTCCGTCCACGTTCACTGTCACAGAGTCCTTGGTCAAGATCTGAAAAGCAGCGGGGAAAGCAAAATTATTGATTAATATATGGTTATTTATTATGCTAATTACATATCTGTTTTACTTGACAGCTCTTGTCCCAGCAGCCTGGTGCATTTCAGCTGTAAGGCTGTCAGCCTGATTTCAACATCTCATGAGAAATATCTGTTATCTTGCAGTTCATTGTCCTTAGAGGTACTTCTCACTGAAATGCCACCTTGTGCTGCTATGTGAGTATGTGGTGATTTCTAGACAAGCTGCAGAGGAAATCATTTGTGAACACCCTCGGAGCTTGGCTCAAGTGATATACTGATTTTAACACTTGTACGTTAAGCAAAGGAGGTACCTGCAAAGAGAGATATTGTTGAAGGTTTAGAAGAGGACACACCACAATGAAACGTTAATATTAATTCTATTTTAAAGCTAATTTAAAGAGACTGAAGTATGCCACATGACCATGAGAAGTGTCCTAATTCCATGTCAGACGATTACTATTAGGTTATTTGACAAGAGAAGGACATGAGAGTTACTTAACCTTACCTGCTCTGTCCTTCCCCAACCTACCTATTTTAGCAGGTTTTTCATAACAGCCTAAGATAAAGAATAAGCAGCATGCACAGAAATCATGTTGTACAAATAAAGTGTATGTCTGCTCTTACCTACGGAACACAGACAAACCTATATCCATGGGCATGATTCAATCAAGTCAGAAGGTAAATGTCCAGCTGCTGGCTTCACTAATGGCACACCAGCAGCTGCAAGCACATTCTGTCTGCCAGTGATTAGGTTTCTACCAATTACCCTTTAGCGTGTACCCTGACAGATGCCATTTGTCTAAATCTACCACTAACGACGAGGAACAAACCGACTGGCGAATATGACAGGAAACAGATGCAGCAGACAGGCTGCGTCAGGCATCCGTGTCCTGCAAGATACACCAGCTCCATGAGGGATGCAGTTATAGTCATCAACACCCAATTGTTCACTAACTGCTTTTAGAGGGCTAGCCGGTTTTTATTCTTTTGTTATCTATTGCTTTGGCATTGCTGAGTTCAGCTAAAGCTGTGGAGACATGCTGCTAGAAAATTAAGATGTCCAAGGAAAAACAGTCCTGCACAGCAGGACACAGAAGCAACATGTACACAAAACCCATGGAAGGGAACAGACCATTACCCTGAGTTGCCATTAACAGCATCTGATGCATATAATAATTTCATCCCATTATTTTAGCTGGTTTATCCATCTAGATCAATTGGCACAGGAAAGATCAGTGCTGTGCCTGGAAATCTTCCAGATTTCCCAGAAACAATTATAGAATGTTGCGGGCAGTCTTTATTCCAAACCCTCCTGTTTCAGCTCTCAGACAGTATGCAGTTATCCTACTGACCCTCAGAGGACAGCATAATTGGTTTTCTTTCAGCAATCTTCTCTTATTGAATGATATTACTCAAGGAAGTATGTACTCTTTACAACGCACTGAACCTGCCCAAGAGTCTACATAAAAGCCACACACGCCCTAATACCAAGAGGGGAAAAGGAAAACAAAGTGTAGACACTTTAGCAGGTACAAGAGCAAGTGCAGACTCACCTCTTGGGGAGGAATATCGAAAGAGATGGTCCTCATATCAACTTTGATGAAGCTGTCTGTGCAGGGTAGGACAAAAAACAAACCTGTACAAAAATACCCAGTCAAGAGGTGAAAATGGGTCATTAAACCAGGGGAAATTTGCTACTGAAATAAGCTTCAATCCAACCACTGCAGTTGAACAGCCCTCACATACTGAGCTCCGCAGCACCTTGGTTTGTGGCTTTCAAACCAGGATGACTGTTGATAAAGTATGCTGAGAAACTGCAGTTTATTCAGGTCTGTCTTAGAGACCTTTAACATCTGGGGAAGCCCCAGAACTGTTCACAGCCACTTTTGAAGATCTGTCCTACAGAGTTATTTGCAGGGCCCAATTCTGGCAAGGAGAAGCCATCGAACCATCAACCTCCTTTTATTCTGGGCCATCACTGTCACTCTTCAGCTTTACACAAGAATTTCTCATATGCAGAGGAAACATTTCAAACGTAGCACATAATTCCATTGTTTCTATTTCTTTTGAAGAATGTGGAGGTTTTCAGACCATTTGGGTTTTAACTGACACACTGAACTTCTTATTGGCCAGTCCAATGCAATGTCTCCCCACAGCTACTGCTGGTGACTTAATGAGAACAGGGGCTAAGAATGCTCCCAGGACATACCTGGTCCCTTTGCTCCCCCTTTCAGGATGCGTCCAAGTCTGAATATGATGGCTCGCTCGTACTCCTTTATAATCTGTAATAAACAGTTGGATGTCATGCAAGGGTTTCCAGAAGCCGTATGATGGATTCCACACTCTGCATGCACTAGTTTCAGACAGCCGTGTGTTTCAATGTAACAGACATTTCTATACTAGCTGCTTTTGACAATTTTAGCCTAAACTTTATTGTCAAAAAGCAAAGAGCAATGCAAGCAATCAGGACAATATTGTACAAGAAATATCAGTCCTTCAAGAGTAATTTTTTTGTCCATTTGAAGATTAATGCACTGAAATGTTGGGGTTTATCATATACTGTCTGCTGTAAGAGATTAATTTGTACTTAAAACAAGTAAACAAAATTGAGAACAATAACAACCACTAGGAAGCATCTGCACTGCTTAAGTTTTAACCCAACACAGAAGTGAACAATTTTACCTTTATGCACATCCAGATGGATATAGGAAATGTGATAACAGTGAAGAAGAGGGAAGTGATCACCAGGATCCATCCACACAGGCCAAGGCCACTGTCAGAGTCATCTGCAAGAGAAGAGCAGCAATCTTCAGACTTTTAAATCCAAGAGTGCCTGTTAAAGAAAGTGCTTGTAACTGGGTATTTATATGGAATATTCCTTGGAATAAGGCACTGTTGTAGCAGTGCTGCTCTGGCCAAACACTTCAGGTTTGGCTCAGAAGCCAAATTAGAAACCAAATTCTTTGATTTTCACTAGTCTCTGTCGGTTGTGTGAAAGAGCTGAGGGCAGAATGTGGTCCATGTAACATTTACACATAATTAAGTACACTAACATTTAAGCAGAGACTCCCAAATGCCTCCCTCTTCTCCAGTTCTCTATAGCAGAATGCCCAAGGGCAGCAGTAGAAATCCTGATCTTTCATTGCCTAAGGAAGTCAGAGCAACACCCATGTAATGAGTGAAACACAAACACCCCAGAGTCCATCAGCCCCAGGGACAGGACATTCAGTGTTTGGTTTGTGTTCCAGCTGTCACGCACACAGATCTCAGTAAACCACAATTCTCAGCACTGTTGTATCTAGGAAGTAGGATATGATGTGGTGCAATATTAGCTGGACATGAAACAAGGTCTCTGTAAAGCATTTCTTCAGCAAAGACTCCTTGTGCTTGGAAAACCCCATAGTTCCCTGCCATGCAGAGGCACCGACTGGAAGTATTTCCAGAATCAGCACACAAGAGCCGGTGGTTTCAAATACTATACAGCTAAAAAAAGCAATGCAGCGTGACAAGGTGCAGACGTGCTGGGAAGGAAGCACTCATAAAGCCATCGGAAGTTCCATGTCCTGCCAGCTAAGCCTCCTTCCAGGCTGCCAGGAGCCCAGTGCCAAGTGGGGATATCCCAGAGTGACACCAAGCAACCATCCTACCATGGAGATACTGAAATTCACCTCTCTCGCTCCAGCCTTTGAAAAGCCAAAAGCAGGAAGTGCCAAGAAGCAGCCACAAGGCTCAGAAGGACACAACTCTCACGTTTAGATGACAGAATGTGGCTTCAAGTCCACGCTCCTCAACTTTGCTGAATTGCAAATACCCCCTCACAGTGCTGCAAACATGCAGACCTTATCCTGGCTTGATCAGTGCCACAGAGACTTAAGGGACCAGGGTCCTGTGATCTGAAGGACTGCATTCAGCTGGTTGCTGGGTAAAAACTGCATTAAAGAATCCAGAAGCTTTAGTGTAGTTCTACCTGGAGTTATCTAATGAATCATTTTCTGTACTCACCAGACACACCTACTATTCAGTTTGCACAACAAAACTGGCCAGTTACAAGAAACAAGTCCCCGAGTCTCCATTCCACCCTGTTATTTTAAATAGAACCCATTTTACTGTAAAGCAAAATCTTGATTTTTAAAAATATCCATTGATTTTAACACCCAGGTACATGTGCAAGCATTTTATTGTGCCTGAATTAAAGTCAGCATTAGCGACGTATACCCTGGATAAAAAGAGAAGCAAGATAGGTCAGTCATTAGATACCACTGACCTTGAAAGTGAGTAATAGAAAATAACAGCAGATACTTTGCAAATTTAGATCCACAATATTTGACTAAAGGCACAAAACCAAGCAGAATAACTGGGGACCAATACTGAAGTTGCCCTCTAGACCACTTTTACACTGATTGTGGGTCTTAGAGGCACTACTCCAGGATTTTAAGTATGGTGGAATATGGAGGTAGTGGAAAATAGTGAGGTTTTGTAGTCCGCAGTATCTTGAACTTCAGGAAGCCAGCTAGCTGTCTTATCTATAATGTGTATTCCTGTCACATGCCAGGATAATAATCCTCAAGGACGTGTCATATCAGCTATCATTTTAAAGTTCCTCTGTGGAAAATTACCTAAAGTTATTGCCTCAAGGTTTATTATTGCGTAGTGGAAATAGAGATGAGAGCAGTAATTTCCAGGCCGCCTGCAAAAGTCAAGGAAATGCATTACCTACATAGATCAGTATTAAGCAACTGCAGGCATTAAGCAACATCTGTAAACTCATTAGTGAAGGGAACATTACCTTTCATTTAGCAACAAGGTATTAGTCAGCCTAAAGCCATAAGCAGCATTCACAACCTACACTGATAAGGAGGAAGAGCCTTCTCTCTTCTACTCTCATAAACCTAAAGGAGCTGAGGATCCTGCTTCAGTTCCACTTTACAGCTCAACAGCAAGCCCTCACCAAACCTGGTCTACGGAACAGGAAAAGAAATATCCACTTGCTTCCCTGTTGAACAGGAAAGTAGAGGTCACAACTCAGTGTAAAATGCCCAGATTGAGTAAGTGCACACTTCGTTTAGCAACGACTTTCCCAGCACATGGGGTATTTCACCACATAAAAAGCAAGAGATGCTGTCTTGTGAAAAACGATGAAATACCAGAAACATGCTTGGGCATCTGTGGAATGAGCTTCCTGGTTGCAACTTTTGACCGTCTCATTCATGGGACTTGGATAACTCCATCAATGAGCCATTCTGGCCTGATTTCTCAGCCAGGCTCCTCAATACTGGCTCCTAAAGAAGCAGCTGGTGACAGCACCGAGACGAGACTGACAGGAATGGCAGGATTACACAAGGATTAAGAAATAAACCACAAGGAGAAAGACTATGAAAACAAAAGTTTAATTGAATCATCTTCACTCCCTTTAAGGCTGCCTGGAACAGTTACCGTTACTTGAGCAAGAAATTACCACTTGGATCACCAAACAGTATTAACAATTTATAATACACACTTAGTGCTGAAGGCTGAGATGGAACAGGAAGCTCTCATCACCCCCAGAGGAGTGGCACATAAACTTCACCTGCCATTTATTTCCTTCTGCAGAGACTGCCTGAACCAGCGCATCACTGTCACAGAGCAGGAATGCTGTAAATGGAACCTCCTGGGTACCACGGGAGGATGGGATCTTCCCCTAACTGTGCACACACCAGATTCAAAGCAAATGCATGTGGGAGATCAGCCGGACTGAGGGCAATACTGCTCTCAGCCAGAACCACATGTCTTTTCTGATGCTTCTCAAAGAATTTCACATGGGAAATGGCATTAGGACATAATTTGGGTTATGAGATGTAATGATTTAGGCAATTTACTCCATAGATACTTTATTATGAACTAAAAAAGGCCCTGGTAGGCAGCTTTAGCCTCCAAAACAACCCAACACACAGCAACTACAGGAGAAACCACCTCAGGAGCACCTCAAGGGAAAGGTGTGGAGAGCCCCAGACAAGGTTAGCACAAGTGCCCGCTGCTCAGTATTAACACCTCATGTTCTTACAGATGAAACTTGCATCCTCTGAGGATGCAGGAGCTGCCGTGTGCCACAAGGCAGGGCGCCCAAACACATCCACGGTTATTTATACAACTGACATTACCCAGCCAAAGCCTTTGTGCGCATTAAGCAATCTCATAAATCTACTGCTGTCTCCAGTTGCAAGTGACCAAAATGCACAAGAAATCATAACTCCCCTGCGGGCCGGCTCGGAACACAACAGGAAAACGCTCCAGTGACACAAACTGGTGGCTGGGTTATTTCAGCACATCACCGCCAACGCCTCCCGACGCAGGTTACACTCACGCCTACTAACTTGAAAGCCAAAACCCATTCGAATAGCTACAGAAATAAAGCAGAACTACAGCAGCTTCACTCCCCACTTCTGAACACGCTGCTGACATCTCGCTCCTCCTGTCACACCTTTCGAACACGGCTCCAGCGCCGGGCACCGGTGGTGCAAACACCCAGTCCCCAAATGCTCTTTGTTCTATGTACAGCCTCGGGGATCGCTCCTGTTGACTGCTCTGAACCACTCGCTCCGCTTTCCCCTCAGCGCCCCAGCTACCGCACAGCAAAACCAAACAGCGCACCCCGAGTGTCGCAAATGGGGCCGACGCCCCGCCATGCTCTTCCCGCCCCCTGCCCGTGCGCGGCAGAGGCCCAAAGCCATGAGACGGGGCGAACCGCGGGGATCCTGCACAGCCCCCTCCTCAACACCCGCCGGGGCTGAGGAGCCGAGCGGGGCCGAGCCGCCCCCCGCTCCTCCCGCGGGACAAACTTCAGCCACGGCCCCGCGAACTTTCCTCAGCGGCTGATAACGGAAACCGAAACAGAAACCCGGGAGCGGCTGAGGAAAGCGCCCGCGCTCCCACTGCCCCCTCCCCTGATCGCGGTTACCTTGCACCCGCCGCGCCTTGGCCGGGATCCCCGCTTCAAGGTCCGCCATGGTCACCGTCCCCTCAGCAACGCCGCCGCCGCCGCCGCCAACCCCGCTCCGGGAGCCCCGCGCCCCGCGCCCCGGCCCCGCCTTGGCCCCGCCCCGCCCCGCCTTGGCCCCGCCCCTCGGCGGCTGCGCGCAGCACGAGCCACCTGCTCCGCGCTTCGCGCCCTTTTCGAGGGCCTCGCGCTGCCGCCTCAAGCCCTGAGGTGAAGGCGTCGGAGCGGCGATGGAGGCGGTTCTCTCCCTCCTCAGCGGCAGGGGACGGGCAGCAGGCAGGGAAGTGCCACTACATGAGGGCAGAAATGCCGGTCCCTCGAAGCCAGGCAGGCGGATGGAGGGGAAGGGGTGCAGAGGAGTGCCTGAGGTGAGCAGGCCGCTGGACAGCCCCTGTGTGAGGAGAGCCCTGCCCCAGGTGTGGTTTAACATGCAGATGGACGCCGATGGTTTGTAATGGGTGAGCTGGGAAAGAATGAACAAGGGTCTGCGTTCAAACTGATAAGATTGACTTCTTAACCACTCTGTTTGAGGAGTAGTAAGCCAACATGCGCCATATTTCTGCCTGTGACTGTGCTGAAGTGTGTGTCCCAATTGGGAAGGGAATTAAAACAATCCTGAAGAAACCCTCCCTTCAGTGTCAGGTGTTCCTGCTTCTCCTCCTGATCTACTGGAGGACGCCGATGGGGATTTTGGAGCTTTCATCCCTTTCCAAGATGCCAAACCTGGGATCTCTGCTGCTCTTCTACAGGGTTCATCCCAGAGAAACCAGGTATGTGCAGAAAAACATCGTTACACATGGAGCTGTTACATGCCAGGTGTCATAAAGGTGGTCACATTTGGAAGAACTCCCCCATTGCAGGGGTGAATTCTATGTTCTGCTGAATTAGGAGGGCTGCAGGTAATTTGTGGCTATTCTTTAACTGTCATTTGTGATTAATGGACAGGAAAGGGATGTGCAAACTGCTGTTTGTCATATTGTCGCACTGATGGTGTGAAATGGCTTCTGTGTAAAACACGTTGCTGTTTAGGAAGGAGACACGGTCTTACACATACAAGACTACAGAGATTTATCTGCAGTGTTGTATTATTCTGTGGTTAGACTCCTCCTTGGGGGTAGCCTCAATTTGCTTTCCATTCTGTACCAGGGAAGGAAAGCTTTGAGTTGGTTGGTTGATTGAGTTAGGTTGATTGAGGAGGATGTACATGAGTGAAGTGCTGAATGCTGAAATGTGGTCCTGTTTCTTGGAGTTTCCAGATTGATGTGAACGGCATCAAAGACACTTAATTCTCCTGAGAGTAAGATACCAAATGAATAGTCTTTCTGTTGCTGGCATGGACCCCTTTTGCCATGCTTCTGCCAGTTGCTTTCAGACCTATCCAAGTTCACAGTATATGAGACTAAAGACTAAATTTGACTCAAGGTCGCTGAGGGTTTATGATGCGTTTATTATAGTCTCATGGATGGTTGCTGTTAATGCATTAATGAGTGCTGACACCTTCTGTTCTGGTATTAGTAATTCCTCAACGTTTTGGTTTGGTTTTATTATCTACCATTTTGTGTGAGTTTACTGATACTTTTACAAAATTAATCTAAACAACTTTGTAGGCCGTGTCTTTATCTGTTAAGTAGGTACAGTGGATAAACCTGAGATGTTTCTCTGAAGCTCATTGTGTCTTTCCATTTCTTCACCATACAAACCATGCATAAGAAAGGTGGAAGAAAATGCTGAACTATTCCAAACTGCTGTGTATATTTCACACGTAGGGCTGTCCTTTTAAGTATGTAAAAGGAAGAAAGAACCTTTGAGCTGTCTGAAAGAGAACTGGTGAAGGATCATTCTCATGTAGGCTCAAGTTGTCACCTCTGTGCAGCTCTCAAATACCATGAGGCAGCTTGCAGTGTGATAGGATAATTGCCTGTGAGTAATAATTATCATGATATTATAATTAAGTGAGAATGAATGGGGTTCATTGAGCTGGTGTCTCATTATGTGAAAACAGTTCAGGCCTCATCCAGAGAGACCTGATCCAAGGACAACAATATCACTCAGTTCTTTGCCTTCTTACTTAGAAAATGAATTACGTACCTTGTGGGACATGGTCTCTTCATTGTCAATATCTAAGGAAACATTTACGGTATTTCTTCTATGTAAACAATTGAAAACTCATCAGCTCAAGAATTGTGATGACCCTCAATCTGGGCTTGCTGGATCCCATTCCTCAGATTGTGGGGGTCCTTCTGTCATGTAAAAATGTGGTTTAAATTTGTCATTGCAAAACATCTCCTAGCATGTAAGACAGCATGTATGTTACCAGCAGATCTGAGCCCTGCTTCCTTGTCTTCCTTTTTAAAGCAAAAGCAGTGCATTTAGAATAAACATCTAAGAAGTAGAAGAAAAGGAGTTTGCCAGTTACCATAAACATAACGAAGATGTTTATGTATTCCCATCCTTTAATGGAAGAGGTCGAAGGATGGAGATGATTGTGTGTGAAAGCAGCATCACATTTAACCATCCATGACAGCACCCTATAGGGATAGGAACAGATGAAGTAGTGGGATGCCTAATCGTGTTCAAGTGGGGAGTGCCATGATGCAAACGGGTGGCTGGTCAGAGCACACTCTGCTCAATTTTGATCAGGAATGGAACATAACATAGTGGAATACGTGGCATTGAAACTCATAATATTATAAGGAAGTTGAGAGTGCAGCTTTATCTTTATTTTTTTTGCTGGCAAATAGGCCGGCTATTGTGTCTTCATGTTGGGAGGGAAGGAAGGATGTGCTTGAAATAGGGGGAATATATTCTGTGGAAGCAGAGTAGATAAGCTATGCTGAACCCTTGTAACCCATAGCAAATTCGGCACTAGAAAAACCTAAGCTGGTGCAAATAATAAGTGCTTTTAAAATTACTATGAACTGAGCATTAAAAAATGTTCCACACTGGTTTACCTTAGTTCAGCTGCCATTAAGGTAAAATATTCAGTTAAGACCTTAAGCCACCAACCTTACTTCATCTAAAGCTGCAGTATCTCAGCAACATCTTGTGTAATTGTATACAAATTTATGTTGGCATTTTGCTCAAAGAAGAGAAAGCTTTCTGTCTAATTTTAGATGGGGCCCTCATTCCATTACTTTGCTATCTTTGGGTGCTTGCCAGAGAAGTTGGAAGAGCCCCAGGGCGGTGGTGGGCAGCAATGCTCCTCTTCTGTGGGTTATTGCTGCCATCTACTGTGTTCTGCCCTGTGTTTGAACGGGCCGTTTCTGGGAAGTTAACCAGAGTGGTGAAGTCCCCTCTTCTTTCCTTTCAGCTTTGCTGAATGATCTTATGTTGTTTAATACAATTCCAGTTTTTCCTTAAATATTGAAGAAAAGTACCAGGTTTACTAACAAGGATCTGTAGTAACTCAGGACTTCTTTCCCATGTACAGAGAGATGCCTCAAGGGGTCTGAGTTAAAGAGTTAAACTCAATGCTCTCTGCAGACTGAAGACTCCTGAAATACTAGAAGGCTAAGTACAAGCAAAGAAAAATGAAAAATGTAACCTTTACTAACTAATAGTATCTAAATGACTTCTCAGTCTGATTTTTGGATCAGTAAGGAAAGGATTTAAAGAATTTAGGGTTTTGTTTTGTTTTTTTTTTTTTTCTGGCTAGAAGACAACACTGGATTTGAAAATTGATTTATTAATCTCTAGGCCTTATGAAGAGAAACATTTCATTGCCTTTATCACTTATGTTGGTTTGCTTTCAAATATGGAAGTTCCTCTCAACAATAACTCCTTCATATTACTCTGTAGTAAAGCCTGTGTTTGTTTAATCTCTCCTTGAATTCTCATGTGCTTGTTAGGCATCTAATTAGAGCATTTGTGAGGGGCACCAGCCTTGGAAATGCCTGTTCAATTCCTTCTGTGGGCAGTAGCTGCAGCTTTCTGCATCTCTTTAAAGGGAAGTCTACAATCAGTGTATTTATTTGCCATATGTTGCTTATCAATATGTGATTTGCTTAAGTACAAAAAGCTGGGAGCAGTGCACAGAGCCACCATGAGATGTCAGTGTGATATTGGCCACAACTGCTACCAATGCCTCTTGTTTGAAGCGTGTTAAGTACATTGGGTTTTGATACCTTAGTCTTTGTTTTAAAACACTTTCTGAGAGTAAAGGAAGTTGTAGTCCATAATACTTTTGAAATAGTATCAAAGACTGTTCTTGAAACTCTGTGATTCTTGCCATAAAAAGTTGCTGGATGTGGAATGTTGAGCTTCTGAATCCAATTTGGAGCAGCTCATACTCTACTAATGTGAAACTGAAGTTATACATGTGCTCTTCTGAGACCATCAAGTGTCCTGTGTTGTCAGCTTCCCACAGGGATTATACATGACAATTTGGTAACATGGTGTTTTACTGTGCTTTATTTTATTGTGCTTTTCCCATCTTACAATATGTTTTAAGGGACTCCAACATTTGTTTTTTTTCCATTTCTATTTATCATCCAGAGATTTTAAGGGTGAATGTAACTTGAAGTATGGTAGGACATCTACTACCATGTAGTACTACATTCTTGCTGTATATGCGTTAGTCTCTGGAGAACTGTTCTGTTTCACACTGTACATTTGTAGTAGCTCTGTCTACATTTATTTTAGTTTTATTCTAAAGAGCACTGTTTTAAATCAGTCTAAATGTAATCAAAACCAGTTCAGCAAACATTTCCCACGTTATAAAAGCCTGCATTTCATTTAGTTGCCTATTTTTATATCATGGGATTATTTGTTTTCAGTGGAAATAAAATACATATATGTTGGAATCAATAATCCCCAAATAGGAACGTTTTAAAATCTTACTTCTTTAAACAGAATTACTTCTCCCACATTAAAAGACACATTGTTTAAAATATCTTTGGGTTGGGGAGCTTCATTGTATTTATGTTGTTTACACTTACAAAATACATACAAAAGACTGTTGAGACCAAGCTTGTCCTAAGGGAGGCCTGAGTCCTTGTGCTGGGGGATGTGGATTGCAAGAGGAAGGCACAGGGCTCCACAGGAGTCTTTCTCTCTCCAGTCTTCTGCTGCTGCTGGGGACATTTGAGCTTTGAATCATATTAATATGTAGGATAACATACATAATATATTTTTTCTGACCTAGCATGCTTTAATTATTAAAAACATAACGGAACTCTGGTCAAATTTACAGCAAATTATTTTACTGCCGGACTGCTGAACTGTTTTACTGCCAGTCTATGAGCATTGCATTTATTTCAGGAATCTAAAAAATTCTACAAAACTAGCTCAGTTAAATTCTCCATACATCCTGGTAAGGGGTATGTGGGTCCACAAACACAAATTAAAGTCAAATTAAAAGCTGTCTTTGCAGATGATAATTGCGTACAGAGAATATACTGGAAATAATTCTTTCTTCTGAAGCATTTCTTCTGGTTCAGAGAGGCAGAGGACTGAATTTTCATGATTTGTTAGTGGTCTAAGATCTCCTGGCATGGCCCTGGAGCTATGTTACGGTATCTCTGCTCCTCACACCATTCTTCTCTCATCCTTTGGCTGGATGCTGTGGCGAGAGGGATGTAGGAGCCAGCTTTGTTGGCATTGTGTTGAACATCCCTTCAGAAGGAACTGTCAGGGAAGGCAAAAAAAAAAAAAGGGATGCAAGAGTTGCAGATTTCCCAGTGCTTTCAGATAAGCTTCTTGTGAAACCATTTTTCTGTTCCCTCTGCCATTCCGCATGCCAGTCATGTGCACAAAGGTCTTACTTGTCATTTCTACTCTTACCCAGAATTCATCTGGCCAAGCCAGTGCTCTTTCTGATTTTTCAGTATAATGATTTCTTTGCTTCTGTAGGTTTGGCAAAAAAGAAAAATTGTGTTTAACAAAACAGAAAAAGCCTTCGGTAATAAAAGAAAAAGGTAGATCTACTAGAACAAGTCAAAGTCATCACAGTGCCTTAAAGCAGCAATGAAATGTCACTTCACTGTTCAAAAAACCCAGTCTCAGAAGAAATCCTCCTGTAGTAGTCACTGAAATTACAAGTTTGTCTCACACTTAAATAGCCTGGGGGTTTTAGCACTTGTAACTACCGCAGCCCTAGAATTTAGGAGCTGCATTTGTGGACACTGACATGCTTGAAAGAGTTAGTTGTGGGCTAAGAGGTTATATTAATGGGAAGAAAAAAGATATTAAAGTGCTACACATTTCACTCTACATATAATAGTTCTGTATTTTAAAATAGAACAACAGTGTGAGACACTGAAAGCATTTCAGGACAAACAGTATAATCTAAATCTGATGCCGGAAATAACCGAAGTCTCTGAGGACGTGTTCTATTACAAATACATTTCTGGCAGCAAATATATATATACTGGATTCATAAAAGAACTAAAGGAAACTGAGAAAATCAAGACAAACATTTGTGTTACTTCATTGTTATTCACAACCAAATCAACTCTTTCTGGGGGTGGGTGGCAGTAGACTCTGGTGAGTGGTATTAGTCACATTAACAGACTGCATAAGAGTGCAGTGAGTGGTGTTTATTCTCCATAGCTGAACAAGCATCAGCGCTTCCACAGAGGGAAGGTGCTGGGTCAACTGCAGAGAACGTAGGCATTGTCATGGACACTACTGTTGCTAAGCCTGTCACCTGTTGAAAGGGAGTCTGTGAAATGGTTGTAAATCACCCAAATACCCATGGATATGCAACATGGGAGAGAGGTTATGAGCCAGAGCAAGGGTTCTGTGGTATTTGTGTGCTTTTGTAGAAGGAAACGTGTGGCAACAGCATGCAAAAAGGAGTTTTGGGAAGGTTCAGTAATCCTTGGGATTAAAGTATGGATTGATTTTATACCTTTGTAAACACAGCATCATACTTTGCTCATCAATATTATATTTTTATACAGAATATGCTTGTCTCAGAATGTTCTTGAAACATCTCAGACCTGTGTACAGTATTTGCATGGCATTTTTTTTTCCATAGTCAGCGTTTGTATGAGACTCAAATATCTATAGCAACCTTTGACAGGAGATTCTAAGTGCAAATGGGACTTGGCTGACAGAGATTTTACTGTATTACCAAAAATTACTATTTTCCATGTTGTACCCCTGTCCTTGGCAGCTCTTGTTCTTTTGCCTTTTTCTTTTCTTTTTTCAGTCTGTTTCATTCGGTGAGGCTGATCTGTGCCTTAGATTTGTACTGCAATGAGAAACAGTCACGCAAATAAAAGCTTGTATCTCACTGGCACAGTGCTGACATACCTCAGATACTGTCTGGAG
This sequence comes from Psittacus erithacus, assembly GCA_009867235.2. Lineage (NCBI taxonomy): Eukaryota > Metazoa > Chordata > Aves > Psittaciformes > Psittacidae > Psittacus > Psittacus erithacus. Next base: position 67,561 of record WYDI02030998.1, read on the forward strand.
AGCCTTAATTCAGGTGTGCCAGGCTGTGTGTATGTAGGTGACTGAAGGCAAGGCCCCTTATTTCCTTTTGTTACTACTTTCCACCCCAGATATGTGCCGTAATGATGAAGTTGAACGCGAGATGCTCCATGTAACAGTGACGTGGTTCAACCATGCCTCACCGTACTTCCTTTATTTAGCACAAACACTGGAAGAGCACTAAATAATGAAAGAGCTGATGGCATTTCTGAAAACAGAGTGTTAAGTAAAGCTGGAAGTTTATAAACAGGTTTGGAAGAGAAACTGAGAGCCCCATGATGTGTTTCTATGGAAACTACAGTCTAAGGTTTTATCTGATGAGATTCTAAAAAGAATAGTCTGACTCTTTCCTGATTTGGACAGACAGAGGATAAATACAGCAAAACCAGTATTGCAAAGTGATCTTTGGAAAGATAGTTGATGAAGTGCTTCAGAATGAAAACTGCTGTGTAAATGTAAGGTGACGTTTCTGTCTTAATCATTGCTTTAATGGTGAGATTTTTAGGATAGGTTACTGGTAAGAAGCTGCAGCTCAGCACTCAATGTGTTGGTGTATGTTTCCATTCAGCTGCTGTTATCATTAATATATGTAATTAATTGTACTTGGTCTGAAAATCAGAGCATCAACATCTTGCTTAAAGTTGGTTGTAGGTTGTTGAAATTTCCTGTACCGATCTCTGGTGATTTCCACACTTGCCCATTCCTGTTTTCCTCATTCTGTCTGGTCACATCTCCTGGTGAATGCCTATTCTTACCTCCTGAGCTGCCTTACTCCTGTCCTGCATTCCTGTGGCTCTGTCTGTGGCCTCATGATGGTCTGCAGAGCTGGGCTCTGTTTGTCCTGTGCTGAACCTTGCTTTGCACCAGTGCTGCGATATGGGCTGTAGTCCAATGATGACTGTACCATTTACTCACCGTATCATTAAGTGAAGCATGCTGGCCAGAGATGAAAGCCAGGATTCATCAAGCCATTCTGCTGTTTCTGTCCTTGCATTATTCACTTGATTTCACTTTCCTAATCAACACAGATCAGTACACAGCCTTAGAATTCATTATGTACAATATGTTCATCCTCACTTTCTACCTGGTCTTTCAGTAGTTCGTGACAGAGACTGATCCTCACTTAATGAAGTTTTTCTTCAGAAGTCAGTGGCACCTTGTGATACCTGGGATTAATTCCTTCTCAATTCCATGGGCCATGCAAATAGCTTTATTATGAAAATAGCATATGGTGATGTTTAGAATTGGTTGAAGCTGATTCATTTTTATCTTTGACTGTCTTCTAATATTGGCTGTCAGAGCAAATGAAATAATATATGTACTTTTACTTTCAATCTAATGAGGAAAAATCCTGAATTAATGCTATCTGAACAGTCATAAATGCTGTGTCTCTTCCCTTGCACAAAAGGAATCACACCCTTCTGCGTGGTGATGGTTCTCACACAGCAACAGATGGCAGCCAAGAACAAAAGCCCTGGGACTTGATTCTCACCTTGTTGCACCTTCTGTATTGTAAAATCTCAGTATAGCTGAGGAGGTGTTTGTAGAGTGTATAGTAGTGGAATAGATACTTTTGGAATAGGCATGCAGGAAATACCCTGGTTTACTGTATCTCTCGTACAGGTATGAGTAAATTATTAAACAGACTGACCCAAAATGTAAGAGAAACCTTTTCTAAAAAAGCGTAAATGAACTTTTTTTTTTCAGTCTTAAAAGAAGAAATAACATATGACTGCAAAATTCTATCTGTCTATAAGCAAATGGAATACTTAGAATTTTGGAAGAACTCCTCTTGAGGTTTGAAAACCATTGTTACATATATAGAAGGATGTGTCCACTTTGGGAAGGCCTGTGTGCCTGTGATTCATCGTTTGGTTTTTACAGAGATAATTAAAGCCATTGTTGTACCCACACTCCAGTTCAGGAATTACTTAGAGTGTTTTATGCTAAGTATAGATTCTCTTCTGAATTGGTGCTTTAAACCCAAGAGTAATATAGAAAACAGAAATTTGTTTCCATTTTAAGGAATTTTCATTTTTTCCCAGCTCCTCAGAATACTCAAAAGCTTTCCTCTTGCTTTGGCTCTTCATTTTATTGAACAATTTCACGTTTGCTGCTACTTTCCTTTGGGGAATGCATGAAATACTGTTTCACAGGTATATTGCAAATGCAATGTTTCTGCTTTAACTAATGTGATTTGTGAAAAGGATTAATTATTACTGTGCCAAGTTAATTTCTTCTTTTTTTTTTTTTTTCCTTCCCTGATGTATAATCTGATTGCAGAGACAGAGCTTAGTCAGTTCAGAATCTATACATCTGTCAAGGTACTGAGGACCTCGAGTAACTCTTGGGTGAGAAGAAAGCAAAGAGCTTAACTAGAAAGTATACATGTGCATTGAGAGCTGAGCTGGTTAGACCACAGAGAGTCCCAAAGATTTTATTCCCCCCCAGTCCTTTTCTGTGTCCTGTATCATACAAGAGGCTGTAAAGCTCCACAAACATTAATCTTTCCAGAGTTTATCTGCTAAATCTTTCTCTGCAATTAGTGTCCTTGACATGTTCAAACAGAGGGGGAAATGTCTCATGAGGCAGTCACTTTTCAAAAGTAATTTGCTCAAGTACTTCTGCCAAATCAGTTAAAAACTTCAATAGAGTGGAGCCTGTGAGTTATTCCATGGGAACTGGAGAAAGAATGAAGGGAAATGGAAAGGAGCAACAAATAGTAGAGTGGCTGGCTGAGATGTATTGAGATGTTTCATTATGTGCAAAGAGAAACAAACCTCCTTAATCCACCTTTATCTACACTACATGAGGATACATTCTGTACCACAGGATGCAGATTTGAGCAGGATGCCTGACATTTGTAAGCAATAGACTCTTTTTTAATGAGAACACTACAGCGCAGTTGTGACTTTTGCAAGTACTGAATTAAGGCCAGACTTACCTGAAACCCCTGTTCAGTCACTGCTGGTGAGATTATCTACTTACTTAGGCAGTGGAAAGGGAAACAGTCCAAAGGTGGCTAAACATATCACCTGTTTTATGAATACCTGTTCATTTTACAGCTTAGTTTAAAACTGGGAAAGGAGGTGAATGTGCCTGTCACACTGGCAGAAATATTCTCCCACCCAAGCTTAGCCAACAAGGCATGAACAATGCTTTGTTCATTACCCAACCTGTCTGGGATTCCTGCTGCTGAGTGAAATCTCCTGCATCCCAAGAGAGGTCAGCTTTATTATTACCATTTTACAGGTTGTTAAAAAAGGACTCTGCATTGATTTCAGACACATACTACAAATTACTAACAAGACTGTATTAAGTGTAGGGTCACTGATTTTAATGACCACGATTTACACCCAGTGGCTCAGACTCTGCCATATGATGGAGGGTATAGTTCCTTAGCACCTAAATCTGCTGTGTTTGCCTCCATTTATTTTAGGAATTGTATCCACACTATCAATATGGTTAACTACAAGTCTTGACTGAGCTGAAATTGTGACAGTAATTCCAAACACATTATGTGCAGTATTATATAGTAGAACAAGAGAATTACAACAACATGTTTACCCCCTAGGGCCAGCAGTAACGTTATTTATAAAGCAAATAGAAATGATTAAACCATTATGGCATCTGGCTATCCAACTTGCTTGACAAGGCCTAGTTGCTTAGTAGGTTAGATAAATTTAATGACTATGTTTAAATTCCTAGATATGATGGGACATTTTTAAGATGATATTGATATATTTAATGAATCTCTTTAATAAAGTGCTGGTTCTACAGGCTTTTGCTCAAGCTTGCTTTAGAGCTGTTAAAGTGGCTCTGTAGTCAATGCATTTTATTGCTTGCCTCTCTGCAATGTTTGTTGAACAGCTGATTAGCTGATAATAGAACAGTTTATGCTATGTGAAAGAAATATTTTACTTTTATTTCTACTGCTTCAGGAGGAGCATTTCCTATCAAGTACATCTGTTCTTATTAGTCATAGCTAAAGTAACATGAAGAAGCCCCAAGAAGCTGTATAGATTTTGTTTTGAAGTTTTGTGACAGATATATTGCTTTATGACTCCCCACTGGCCTGATTTTTGCTGTATTTTGAAACTTGTTTAGCAGAAATCCTTTTTTAGGATTATTGCTGTTAATTATTTTACTTAAAGTAACAAGATGCATTTTAAATTTACAACGTGAGAGAAGCTTGGTATATACATAAAACAATAATCCGTCTTCAGTGCTTTTTTATTATCTCATTTATTCTTATTTTTTTAGCTGAACTAAATGAAATTAGGAGCAGTTATTTTGTGTATAATATGCAGAGCAAATGTTCCTTGGAAGTGGCTTGTTTACTGTAGAAGCTCTCTTTCCTTGCATTTAAGTCACACAAGTTTCCAGGAGGTCTGGTGCTGGGGGGAAATCTCTAAGGCTGGGAGGGATGGTGCTGTGATGTCAGTAACTGCAAGTGTTCACTGGTAATCAATATAGAGATGGAGTCAGAAAAATCGCAGTGGAAGGATGAAACAATACCTGACAGCTTATGTGCCATTCAAGATCCTGTAACATCTCCTTCTAAACCTTTGTCTTGTCTGAATTCCAGTTAAGAATAGTTTCACTGTGCCTCACTAAATTGTCTCTCTGTGCAAGGGATTGATCTGCCTGTGCTCTTGGTAGGGGTATGACTGTCAGTCACATGCCTGTGACCTTAAGACAGGACCTTGAGTTAATAGTGAGCTATATTAAATTAATATGGCTAATCAGGGCAGTAGAGCCCTCTTAGTCCATTCTGGTTTATCTGTGCCTCATGTCCCTTGGATATAGTGATTTTACTATGTTCATCATTACTACTTGCTAAGCAGCTGCTGCAATGGGCCCCACTGGGGGATGAAATTACTATAGCTAATACATTGAATAACAACTGCAAAATACTGCTGAGTTCTCTGGGTGACAGTGTGTTACTACATCGCATTGCGTTTTACTTTCGTATGTGTAGGCCTGCTGGAATGGTGTAGTTGGCAGAATGGCCTGTGACCAGCTCACTGCTGCTCCCCCAGGCCGGATCCAGGCTGTACACAGAACGCTGCATACTCTTTGTGAAAAGCCATTAAGTTGGTAGTTGTTTGGCCCTCACTGATACTCCCCCTGTTTTTGCTCTGTTTTGCTGGCTTGTATCTAGGAAGTGGACATTGGTACAAATGTCTCTTCTTCTATGGCAGCTGAAGATGCATTTCCTTCTAAGGCTGTGACCTATTTCCTAAGTGACTATTTTTGTTCAATTTGCAAAAGGTTTGAGGTCCTGTTCCTTGTTGAGTTGTTAGTAAAGCTCCCTCTGTCTCTGGTTAGAATGGAATCGTCATGGACAATGGGTGAAATACCACTGCTTGCTTCTCCTTTCATCTTAAGGATTGTGTCCTAATGGGTTGCGAGCTTTCTCAGCTGAAATCATCTTGCATTTGAAAAGGATTTATGTTTCTATTTCTTGTTGTATGTATTTCTTCTTAGTCTTTTTCATGGAGGCTTAAAATACACTGTAAGTGGCTGAACAGTCTGTCCACAGAGATGCCGGTTACAGTGAAGTAATTAAAGTTGTGCCAGTGTTTCCACTATGAAATGCATCTCTCCAAGTTTTATTACTCAGCTTCAGTAGTTTGTTCTTGTAAACAAGTTGTACACCCAGACACAAATTGGTTGGAAACGTGTTTTAAATGTCCATTTGCAAATTTTTGAGCTATAATACAACTGGGGAGAGACCTGAGCAGTCTGACTTTTGGTTTTCATAAATCACAGAGAAATGTGTTCTTTTTCTTAGTGAAATGGTGCAACTTGTACCTTATGAGCCTCTCTGCTAGTGGGGATGCTGGGCTCGATATTTCTTTTTACTGTGATTGGAGAGAAACATAAAAATAAGAAACATTTCACATGGACTTTCCGCCTCTGTGCTTCTCCAACCACTATGCATACTAGGATGTACTTTAAAGTACTGTATGAGTTTCTTTCCCCCTGACAGTCTCAAAATCAGTGTTTAATACATGTTTTCCAGTTCAGGTTTGCAGCTGGTATTTTTTGATTTGCTGATGGTGTATCACGTATGTGCAATCAATTTTTCAACTACTTCCTTTCAGCAATCTGCAGGAGGTCTAACAATCCTCACCCAGCATTAAATGTGTCAAACTCCTACTTAGTGAAGTGTTTACAAGCAACATGTTCACACTGTTATGAGAAGCTCTCTTGGCTCTGGGTGCTTCTGCAACAAGCTTTTGTGCCCAGTTCTCTCTGGCCAGGAGTGAGAGCAGTTCCTGTTCAGTACTGGCTCCACGCATCTGTGCTCAAGATTGCACTGGTAGTTGCCCTCTATCCTATTTCAAGTACTGTTGCCTGTGGCAAGAAATGACTGTGTTCTTATTCCTTCTTTGCTGAAGAGTCCCACAAGGGTTTGGTTCCTGCCTTTGCGCATTCCTGCATTCAGCTTTTACTGTTATGCATAGGTTAAAAATTATATGTAGGCTTAGTCACTATGAGACCAGCTGATGACAAGTTGGACACGGTGACATTTTCAATCATGTCCCTGTGGCATTTGCACACGGAGACTTCAGCTTTTCAGCAGTCATTTTCACGAGGCATAGAATATAAGCTCCGTGTTCACATCTGCCATTCAGCAGTTCCACTCCTCAGGTTTTCATTAGTCACTCATTGTAAGACAAGGCTTTCACCTCCAGCATTGGTAATGTGCTGCTCCCCAGGGCTGTATGACACACTTCCACATGAATTCCCCACATTCTATTCAACAGCACTCTCTCCTGAGACATTGATGTTGGTTTTGGCTGTAGCAACAGTTAAGTGGATTCCTTCTGTGATGAAAGCTTGGTGATCTGTAGATCAAGAAGGAAATTGAGGTAAAAGGCAAGGTAGAACATATTAACAGGAAAAGAAATGAAAGCATGGAGGAGAACTTTAACCTCAACTTTCAGCGGATGGTAGAAAAGAGGAAGAAGATATTTAAGTGTTGTGTATACACACATGCATAGCTTTGCTGTGATATGATGTGGTCTGCTAATTTCAAAGGTCTGTAATGTCTTTTTTTTTGTACTTGTGCTCTTTCTATTGTACCCAGTGATCTAAAAAGAAGGAAGTCAGGAACAGCTGTCAATTAGAGCTTGTCAAAGTGGAAGAATAACTGTATGTATAAACCAGATCACTGGAAGGATGCAGCTGTAAATACCTGTTAAAAAATGACTGCTTTCAGCTGTGTCATTTTGGTGTTCAAGATCCTGGCAATCCAGGAGCCAAGTGAACTGTCACAGTTGAGAAGATAGTGACCTGTAGCATGGAATGGGGGAAAAAAGGCCCAGGAATGAAGAATACTGTAGCAGATGGTACCTTCAGAACTGGTGTTACATGTTGTCTGTATTTTAAAAGCCAGCACAGGCCTGCAGTAAGTACTGCTGAAAGTCTCAGTATTACTGTAGAGTAAAATACATTGCTTATTCTGGTGTAGAGGAATTATTTCCTTATCTCCTGTAGAGCACACTGTATTAATTCTCTCTTGAGACATTCTTTCTATCAGGCCATTGCCAGCACTAGTGGGAAAAGACATGAGCTCCCATCTCTATTTTACCGTTACCCAGTTTTTCTTTCCTTTAGGGTAAATACCAACTTTGTAAGAGAAGCAGAAAGGCTAATAGAGGCAGTTCACAGTAGAACTATACAAATAAGTGAATAGACATTCAAACTAAAAAGTGCTTGAAAAAGCCAGTACCTATTTTTTTTTTTGCTGAGGTCGATGGAAAGAAATACACGTTTGGTTGATACCAAATGAAATGTTTCTTTTAGTTTCTTATTTTTCTTCTAAAATATTTTAAAGTGTACTTGAATTCAGTCTAAAAACATGAATTAGTCTGGAGGAAAAGTAAAGTGTTTCACCTGGAAATTACTTCCCCCATTTTCCCATTCTGTGGCCAGTTTGATCTGTTTAATACATGCTGCCAGGCCAAAAAACTGTTTTATCCCTTTCAGCAGTTCTATGAGCCATGTTTCTCTGGTTGGCATTGATAAAATTCTTTCATTAAAACTTAGAAGGAAAAAAAAAGGAAAGACATTGTGTAGTTTACTTGAGAACATATTACTCTAAATTATGTCACATAATTCACCCTGGGAAAAGAGGGGGTTAGAATGTGGGGATGAGAAGTCTTGCCCTTTGGTACAAATTATTCTGTTATTTCATTCTCCCAATTTTATTCTGTGTCCTTTTGCTTTCTTCCTCTAATGGGGCAGAGCTTGGCAATAAGCCTAATGTCAGCTCTCCTCTCGTAGCTGGGGATGTCTAATGAGGCAGTGCATCCCAGCATTAGCTGCTGCCCTCCCCTGGACTCCAGTCAATTTTTTCAGGGTTGGAAGAATCCAGAATCTGAACAGGTCCGTCTTTGGCTCTTGAGGGACACCCTTCTCTGGGGGCTAATTACCAGAGAAGAGAGCTGTTGCTAAGGAAAGAGGACCTCAGTTCTTCACCTAAGCTGCTGTTTACATGGAACTTCTGTCTTTGCAGACTCATTTCTTCTTGCCTTAATAGCTGCCTCTGTGCCAGCACTTATCTGCCAGCTGCTTCAGAAAATCCGGAGGAGGCTCAGTGGCATGCAGTGCTCAGAACAATTCTTACACAGAGTTTTCGAGCAAGAATCCCTTTCATCACCCTATCTCCAAGCACCTTTTAACACACCAGGATGTAGGTGTGGTCAGAGAGGCTCCCTAATTGTCAGCACATTTGCTGCAGATTTTTCATCCTTTTATTACCTCTGCATCAATGTGTAGCCAAAATATCTCATACTGTTACTTAAGTGCAAATCACACATTAACTGGTTTTCCCCTCACAAATAGAAGCCAGAAGACAAAATCTTCACTCAATAGGCCTTCAGTCCTTCTAGGTAGATGACAGTAGGCAGCTTCCAGGACTCAGCAATCTTAAGTAGTGCTTGCTGTATGGACAGGACAGCTGCTCCCTACTACACAAATTCAGTCTGTCACTATATGTGTGTTCCCTATGGCCAAAAAAGCAGCATTTCTTTACGCAAGTACATACTGGAAGCAGGTGCTGCCTAAGTGGTGGCATGTATCTGCCTTATACGATGTGAGATAGATATATGTTTTGGGGTACAGTGTAGTGTGGGACCCCTTGTGCTGAGACAATAGTGATCTTGTTCAGTCTCGGGTTTTGTCACTCTCAGGAAGTGCCACCAGTAGCCAAAAGTAATCAGCTCTGAAAAACAGCAAAAAAAATCGCTTACAAGAATGTGACGCAGAAAAGTTAGAAAGTCTTGAAGGAGAAGAATAATTCCAGTAGGTTAGATGTTAATGACTGTAATACTAATGATAAATATAGCTCAATTAAACTGAGCCAGACAAACTTCCAGTACATTCTATCCTGCTTTAATGGCTGGATTTGCTTCCAGCAAATTCCATCTCCTTGAGATTAATATAAATATAAACATAAAATGTCAAGCTTGACAGCTAGTATTTCATATTGGGCATTGTCTGGTCTCCAGTCACTGATTGTCCTATAATATCAAATTGTAAACCCAGCTTTTCAGACAGTTTCAAACCAAATGTTCTGCATTACACTATGACATCTCTTCAGTAACCAAAGGTTTTGGCTCTTTTGAGCGAAGACTTTGTCCTGTGCCTACCCTCCCCCATCTCTGTATTTCATTCTTGATTTTACATACAGCTTTTCATTACAGATTTCTTCCAGTTTCTGATGCTCTTGGGTACCACTATAACTTTTTGAAAATGATGAATTTTTTTGGTTGCAATTAAATGTATAGAAGTGTAAACCTGTGTTATCTGGTGTAATTTAAGTATGTACTTAAAAGAATGAGTTTTTAAGAGGAGGGGACTCCTCCAGCTTGCGTAAATACCTCTGCCTCTGTGAAGGCCTGAGCTGTGTCAACAGGATTCACTGAAGTGAATCCTTCGAAGAACAAGAGCTGGAGGAAGTGCTGCTGGATGTGCCTAACCTTCACAGGGACCAATGCACCTCCTGCCAGAGGTTTTAGGAAAGGGAGGTCATTACCTGGCTGCTAATGTAAGTTTCTACTAGTCAGAACTCATCAGCTGTCAGTCTTGTGTCTGACAGTGTATTTGGGTGCATTATTAGTTGTCAGAAGTGGCTTTAATGCTGTGGAATCATCAGAGCCAAAAGCAAAGTGTGTTGCATGTCCCAGGAGGTCACAGTGTCATTTTTTCAGGCCAAATTTCTCACTCATGCGAACAGGTCAGTGTATTTAGTGTGTTTCTAACATTTGCAATAAAGACCGACTGCGTGGTGCAGACTGAACAGGGGGACATTAGAAGCCCATGTCTTGAATTGTGTTGTCTGAGAAGTTCTGAGGCAGGAATTGATCTAACATTGCCTTGCCCTAATGTTTTATGCTGCAAGCCTAAAGTTTTCTCTTAATAGCTGCTGTCTCTGAAGGAGGAAGAAGCATAATATTTTTTTAAAGAAATTGGCTCCCTTCTGTGTGACTGAACAATCCAGCAAAGAGATACTGCTTTCATGTAACTCTGTTTTTCTGTTTAAGATTCAATTAAACCAGACTTGGTTATTCCTGTGCAATCAACTCACCTTTTATAGATGAAATGAAATGGAGAAAAACCCAGGACTAATATGCTTATCATTTAGGGAGTGAGAAAACTTACCAGTGAAGAGTGCAGAATCTGTAAGCATTCAGTTGCAGTGCCCTTTACCCACTGCTGAAACCACTGGTGGGCTCTTACAAAAACAAATTCAAGGACAAACAGTTGACTCCAGTTAAAAATGTCTGTAAGAAAGGGGCAGAGCTGGATGGGCTTGACTGCCATGGGCTTGACTGCCATGGCCTTGATACCGTGTTTATGAGGCTATAAATTTTCATAGTAAAAAATGATTCAAATGCTCTTTTTATTTCTTGCGTTTATTCTTACATACAGGTTTGAATGTGAGCATCTCCTGAGTGGTAAATAAAGTTTTGTCTTTGCGTTTTTTGTATCTTCTATACCCACCTCTGCCATCTCATCAGATGTTCCTTATTTGCACCCAAAGCCGCTGGGCTGAACTTTCATGGAATGATTTAAGCTCAACAAGATTCAGTGCATTCACCTTAAAGCAAAGTTGTAACCTCTGTGGATCTGCAGTGCTCCTAAATTGCTTCGAGACTTGGAGATGTAAAACATTATGTAGATGTATTGTTTTATCTATTTTAGAAAGTAAATATTGATGCTCAGAGCTATTGTTTTAAGAATTGGGCTGTGGTGAATCAAAACTGTAATTGAGAAGTACCTAGGTTTGAGTTTACAGTTTGTGGTTACTTTGGGGTACAGATAGAACAAGAGGCTCTTGAGATAATACTTCAGATGCTGCTGTCAGTGTGTTTCAACACTGTCCTTTGTGTTTGTGCTTCTTTTTCATTCTTAGCCTCTCTTCCTCTGTCTTGGGAATTAGGGCAGTGAAGTACATTTCCATGTTTTCCGTAGTAATTCACCTAAAGTCTTCCAACAACATATGATGATGTGAACTACATTTGGAACTCATGAAATAAAGAGTAGTATAAAGCATTTAATATGCTTCCATACATTTTTCTTCTTCTGTAGCAATTGTTGGGTTTCCTTTAGAGAGTATGCTTTCCCCTTTTTATGTGTATAGGATCATAATAATAGAGGCTGTAAAGTACAGGTTGGAGGGAACCTTAAGAGATCTCTGATCCAAACAGGGTTAGCTGTAAGGTCAGATTAGGTTGCTCAAAGCTCCATCTTGCCTGTTATTGAAAACCAGCAAGGATGGAGACTGCACAACCTGTTTTGGAATGATCAGGGGACATAATGTGGGAAAAATTGAAGATTTGAAAGAGAGATTGATTTCTTGCAAACTGCTGAGGTCTTTCTGTTACAAAACGATTTTTCTCAAATTACCCACAAGAGGGAGTTTAAGCCTTTTCTATAGGGAAACAAAAGGTGGTACTAAAATGCCCTGTCAGGCAGCGGTGCCAAAACTGGTTTTGTACTTGCTGTTGGTAAGCTGCACATTAAAGGAGTCTTCTTGCTTTGCAAGCGAGCCTTTGGAACAGGAGTGGGAGCCATTTAATCAGCCTTTAGCTCTAGGGCTGCTGTAACCTTTGGTTTGCATGGTAGACAGGCAACTGCATGCCAGGCATCTGCCACATGTCAGCTCAGCACTTGCTTTGTCATGTGCCTGGTTAAAGGAGTGTTGACATCCTCATCCTCCTCTGTAAAGAGAAAACATCTTAACTCCTGCACTGCTGATCTACGTCTGCAACTGCTCTGCTGTTCCTGCTCCACTCAGAACAGATATTAATGCCATCATCAGTTATCTACAGTGGTTCCTTGGAGGAGCTGCGTCTCCACAGACAAGCAGTAGGGTGGAAGTCTCTTTTCTTTGTAAGGTTTCAATCCAAATTAGTAGTGACAGATTTTTTCAGAAGGTACCTGTTCCAAAAATCCTGAAATAAACATAAGCCTCATGTCAGGCTTTCAAAAGAGGTGCCATTTCACAGGTAAATCATCATGGTAAGCACTAGCCTGCCTCGGCAATTTCATCAGAGAGGCCCTAGCCCAGGCAGAATCTGGAATTTGTGTATTAGCTTCAGAGCACAGTTTCCCTGTGTGAAACTGAACTTGGTTGCACTGAAGAGCTGTGAAAAGCTGTTTCTTGTGACTTTTCTGGTGAAATCTTTTTTTTTCCCTGACACTGTAATTAGAAATGAGGAGTTAAAGTGCCTGCAGCCATTCTACAGCCTCCCTGCCTTCTCCTGCAGTTTTACATTTTGGATGCACAGATGCGGAATGCTGTCAGCTAAATCAGTCGTGATAAATCTCAGTGTGTGGCTCTGTGGTCATTCTCTCAGGAAATGTAGTATGAGAGGAAGGGGTTTTGGGTGAGAGCTTTCTTCTGCAAATGCTAAGAAGCCGCTCCTAATGTTGGTCACTTTTGAACTGGAGACAGATGCATTCACCATCTGTTCAGGTGTGTGTTCCATCTTCTGACTAGAGAAAACTAGTCCAAAGGCTCAGTGTAGCCAAAGGGAAATACAAGGAAGAATATCAGATGGGTTTATGGCCTTAGTCTGACAAGCGATGTAAATGATGCTGATGGATACTGAAAGACTCAGCTGTGACAAAGCCAGGAATGGTTGTGCTCCTCACCCTTTAACTGCAACTGTTCCCCACTTCTGGGTGCTTCCAGAACTCAATGTGCTTGGGGAGGTGAAAAATGTAAGGGCAGACTTTGGAAGTTATTCTCAGCAATTGCCTATGAAAACAGGGATGTTCTTTATTGTCCTTGCTGAAATTCTACAGAGTATGAGACAGAGCACAGTCGGATCCTGCCAGCCACCTCCTCAGCTTCTGAGCTGCAAAGGGTTAAAAAATAAAACATTAAAGAGTCTTCAATTTTAGTGAATTTGAAAAACTTCTCAGGATGAAAGTAAGGAATAAAGGAAGAAGTCTGCCTCTACTGAACTTCTCTGAAGCACTAGATCCAAAAGGGACTCATATTAGTAAAAGCTAACTGCTTTTAATCTATTGTAAGACTGCACTGTGATGAAAAACCTTCTGGCTGAATTACACATTCACTTATGTTTAACCAGAAAATCCATTAGAGGCACAGAGGCCACAGAGCAGATCTTAATTTCAGATCGGATGAAAGGAGCCGAGGCTGAAACACCAAGAATATATGGCAGAAGCTTAAAAAGCTGAGTTAAGGAAATCAAATTAAGGAATTCAAAGAAATATGAAATGATTCAAAGGCCAAAGGAAGGCTGTCATGGAAATACATTTCTGATGCCATTGAAGAGAGATGACCCACACATAGTTCTGCATTCACTATTTTAAGTTATCACACATATTCTTTTCAGGTAACAGGTATGATTTTTGGGAACACCACCCAGTGATTAGTTCTGATCTGTGTAAACTTTGCTGTTTCTTTTCCAGAGTGCAAATACTGGCTTCTTGGCCACATTAACACAAGGAGAGCTGCTCTTTCTTTGGGCCTTTCTCTAGTGCAGTGTCTCTGGAGCTGCTGCATCATAAAGGGAGATTTGTGTCTTTAACAGTGTGTATAGCCTGCACAATTCGATACAAGTAGTAGCTGTATACCCAGGAAGCTCTCCACAGCAAACACTTCCATGTTCATGTGGAAGCAAAAGCAATTGCTTTCAGCTTAGTGTCCTTCCTGCTTCAGAAGCTCCCTGTTGATTTAGGAGAATGATTATTATCTATCAAATCCATACTCCTTGAGATCAAAACCATACTCGTCTTGGATGAAGACTAGTGACGTTTACGACAAGAAAACGTCACCACTGGTACTCCTGTATTTATAGGAGGTTCTCCTCTTTGGAAAGGAATTGGGTCCTTCTCTGAAGAAATTTGTACTCCATGTATTCATGCAGTAGGGTTTGTGGGCATGTTGGCAGGGTATGGCCTGCCTGAAGCTTTTGCTTCGGTTACTATGCTGCTGAAAGAAACCCTCTGTCTTCTATTTTTTTCACCATCACTTCTTTAATAAAGGCAAATAACCTCCCATGTTTATTGGTGATACATATACCAAGAAAAATAGATGTTCTAAACAAATTTTAGGAATTCTCATTTTAAAAGATAAGACATCACTGCCTGGGAGCTTAGAGAAAAGCCAGCAGAGATTCTCTGGTAAATCTGTTTATGAGCTTCGTCCAAAGCATCCTGTAAGCCTGCAGTCAGTGTAACCCAACATCTTTTCTGCTCGTTAAAGAGAACGCTCAAATCCATTAGTTAATTCAAGCTGAATAAACTCTGTAGTGATTTCCTGCCAAATACAATAAAAGGGAATATTGAATTGTTCCTTGGAAAGACCCTGAGGATCTGTCATGTCTATTCAGTATATTTTAAGATGCAGATATGCTTCCATGTCTTTATGAACCACCATAATCTGAAGTTTGTTCTATATGGCAAAGTAAGACTATCAGCCAGCTGCTTCCTCAACTTACAGACCTCAGTGAGGTGACTGCAGTGGCAGTGTTTGTGAGCTGCAAAGGACTGGAGGTTAGATTCAATCTGATGGTGACATACTTCCTGTGCACTGAGCTAGTTTTGCATGTGTTCTCTCTATTGCCAGCTTCTCCTTCAGGAAGCGGCTACTTTGCCAAGAAGGGGGTGTGATGATGAAGGAAAATTTTATTGAATGACATTAGTGGATGACCCATGGTACAGTTGTGCTTATTTCTCCGTGAGCATGATACATGAAGATGCTTGCTGTCCTTCAGCAGTGGTCTCTGGTAAGTGCAGCATAACATGGGCTGCCACCTTTTGGAGAAACCTCCTTTGCAGCAGTTCAGAGGAGTTAATCACCATTTGAGTCGTTAATGACACTATCACAGTAGCTCATTCACATGTCCTTTCAAAATTATACAGTGCCCTTACCTGCGGAAAGTGAATGTTTAAGAAGCTACACAGGAGAAAAGAGTATTGTTGGAAAGGCTGGAGTTTTGAGTGTTACACTACTAGCAGTGAAGCAGCACTCTTGTATGCTTCAGTACCCAAGTCTTGGCATCTGTTATGAAGGTCAGACAACATATTACCCAAGCTGTTTGCTCTGGCTAGTTAAAATGTGGTGAATGGCTGGAAGATGGGCCAAAGAACTGTTACAGTCATGCATAACAGCAAATCCTGGCAGAGGCTGTCAAAAGCAATGAAGCAAGAGTGGATTGACACTTATCTGTGCAAAAGGTACCAGAGAACAACCAAGGGCAGCAAGTACAGGAGGGTGTGCCTGTTACCTGGTGTGCTGTGAAGCCTTAAAAGGTGAATATTCACATTTGTCTGACTGGTAAGAGACCGTATCGTGTAATCTGTTTGTAGAACAAATCCATCTTTGCTCAGTGCCTCTGCTTTTGTCTGTATTCCACTCAGCCTGAGCAATCCATACATCAGAGTGCCAAACTTTTCCTCCAAAGCAAAACATGGGAACAATAAACAACAGGTCATCTTTATATGGCCATAATGTAGAGGCAGTGGAACATATATGGGCTCAGAGCTGTTCAACTGTTAGAGAGTAGTTACTGTACCACCCACTATATAGCATTTGTAAGCATAGCTGTAATGAGATTTTACGGATAGGAGTCCTCCATGTTTAATTTATGCTGTGTATATTCAGATAGCAAAAGATCAGCCAGGGAGACCTTTCAGCCACTGGCACAGCACTGTCTTTTCTTCCCAGCCTTCCTTCCTTTTGTCCAGTTTGAAACTTTATGCTATTTTTCTCAAACTGTGCTATCTTTATATAACCCAGGTAATATTTCACAGGCATTTCAAAGGACAATGGTGCTGTCAAGGACTGTGGTGCTGCTTCTCACATTGCATTGCTAAGCAACATACAATATAACAGCATGATCTCGTCCTGCTGTTGGTAAAAGTCAAGCTCCAATATTCAGTAAAATTATTCTGATCTATTTTTCCGTCACACAAAAATCTACAGGAAGATTTGTATTAATAGTAACAAACTCGTACAAAAGTTGGACATTTTCCTTTAATTCCCGAGTGCTAAATACACATACATATATATTAATATTTTTTCCTATTTAACCCCGGAGAAGTTGGTGTTTCCTACTTGCCAGTTGTGTGGCTTTCACTGACTGACAAACTTGCTTTTATTAACGCATCGGTTCAGTAGAATTCTTCACCTGTGAAACAGTTTGTTTGCTTACCCGCTTCAAATTCCACGTGTGCTTGAAGACCCTGATAAACATGGGTCAGCAGCCCATATATTTTCATAACATCTGCCTGAAATACAAACTAATATTTCATGAGGTGAAATCTCAGTTATCTCCTTTATTCCAGACTCCTCCATTTAGAGCCAAGTTAATTATGAATTAGGAAAAGCCTGCTCTATAATCTAATTCTTAAGGTCACATGTGACATTTCATAGTGGAGATGGCCTGTGCCACCTGATCTCATGTCCGTAGAAACAGACGCGTATTTCAGTTCCATTTCCATATATATTTTAAATAATTCAATAGGATCATCACTCAATGTTAACCCCCTTTGTAAAGGGTAATATCGCTCTCAAATATTTCAGTAGATCATGAGAGAAGAATTCAGGCACTTGTGGATTTTTTGTTCTTCACTGGCTTTTACAAGCCATTAATACCAGTTGTGCTCATTGTGCCCAAGTATACAAAACTCTGTGTTGCTGTAGAGAACTGCTTCAGCATTTTGCTGTTGGTAGCCCTCACTCTGATGGTGGAAGTGAGGGCCTCTGGACCACTGAGAAGCTGCTTCTCAAGAGAAAGCTTATTCTGCGCAGATGTGCTTTCCCCTCCAGGTGCAGGGATGCTGACAGCCTGCATGGTGTCAGGACTTCCCTTGCTTTTTCATGTGTGTCAATGTACCTGCTGTTACATGAATGCTTGGGAGTGAGAGAAGGCCTAAATCTGGACATTTCTCTTCTTTCCCATAGATCTCTGTTAACATGTCTTAATTTTAAAGAGAGACAAAGTTTTTGGCAGATCTATACCTCTGGAGGGGTAGTTAGCTCTTGAGGTGGCATGTGAAAGAAAACACAGGCTTTGAGGATAATAATAGTGTGTATGAGAGTGAGACAGAGCAGCTCAGTGTGTGAGAAATGGTCTTCATTTGAGCAAGAGCAGAGTAAACAGATTGGCTGATAATGCTGAATACTATGCAATTTCCTTTTAAATTAACAGATGGGGAGGGAAAGGAATATAAAAGGAAGTGAGAGAAAAAAAAGAAACTAATGATGAATGTTGAATGGGAACAAAATGTTGCCAAGACATCACAAGAGAATGAAGAATTGATGAAGAAAAGGAAATTAAATTGTTGCTTCATGTGGGATCTCAAAGAGCTTTGAACCCCTGGCTCCACTGTATGAGGTGCACTTCATACAATCTTGTGCCAGGCTTGTTGTACTGACATGCCTGTTGTGCTGCAGAATCAGATGTGGGGAGGATTCTGTTTGATGATGGTCAAGACCCATAGCAGAAGAGGAGGCCAGGAGCAGTTATTGTCGCCTGTGCAGATTGAGGAGCGTTTCCTAGAATCAGGCAAAGCTAAAATTATTCTATCAAGTGATGGGAACTGATTATAGAAATTTGTTTTATCTCTTAGTCAGAATAAGGAGGCAAACCAGGACACTGCTAAATCAGATAAAAGTAGGCTGCCAAATAAGAAGGAAAAAAAAGGAAAAGCACTTTAAATCCTTCCAACCATTCTAATCATGTCAGCTAGTCTAACAAAGCTTGAAGACAGCACTGGAGAGTCTGAAGGTGATAATATTGCACAGAGAGAGGAGAACACTTACGTCTGCAGATGATGATGAACAGTCAATAGGCAACTGAACCTTAATATTGTTTTATACTGCAGTAAATCAGAATTGGTAATTCCAGGTAGATACCCCCCAGCTGCAGTACATGCAGTATTCACAGGGCCATGTGTTCATGGAAGTGGGACAGAAAAGCTGCTTGGAAGGAGTTTGGGTTTGAATATGCTTAAAAGCATGCGCAGCTTTATTAAGTCTTCTTAAAGCTGAGGCACCTGGAGCAGTGTTTCATAACCTGTGTGATCTGCGGGGACTCTTCTTGGTCCCTGAGCACTGAAAGTTTAGTTAAAGTGTTGCTTGTAAATGGAAACCATGTTGGTCAGACTGTCTAATCCAGTGTAGAGTTTTCCCCAGGAAGGTTACATGTTCCTTTGATTTCAGATGCATTGTGAAACAGTGGCCTCGGGATTGCTGCTGTATCTGAACCTCAAAGTTGTTCTTTTGGCTGAGATTTTAGCGTTTTGTGTTTTCAAAGGGTCTGGTAACTTACAAGATAGGTGTATATGTGTGCAGTAATTTGTAGAGGTGTGTATATGGCTGCTTCAGCTCCATACCGTGCACCTCAGGCACGCCGGGGGATAAAAGGATGCAGCAGTCACAGCGTTCTCCTCCCCATTTGCTTTCTAGCAATGTGTGGTCTTTGCGCAGGTGTAACTCATCCATTTACACATTCACAGGAGCCCTTTATAGAGGGAGATTTGGCATAAAAATTACAGAAAAATGAACGGGGAAAATTAACTGGAATCGATTGAATGGGAAGATTTTTTAAATTTTTTATTTAAGCAAATGAGGCAATTTTGCAAAGCAGCACCCAGATGGGGATGATGCACTCTATTATCACTGAAACAAAATGAACCTGTCAAAACAAGAGGAACTTCTGCAGTTCACCAGGAACCATGTGGGAGAAAACCAACGGGAAACCACAGATAAGCAGATCATTAAGTAGAGGTGAATTAAACTTCAAGCTGAAGTGAGCAATTAGCAAAGCAAGAGTTTGTAGACAAGTGTCACACCTGAAAGGATTGTTCACATGCTTCAGGAACTGCAGGCATGTTGCATTGGATGCCCCATCCCTGGCAGTGTTCAAGGCCAGGTTGGATGGGGCTTGGAGCAACCTTGTCTAGTGGAAGGTGTTGGGGATTGGAACTGGATGAGCTTTAAGGTCCCTTCCAACCCAAACCAGTCTGGGATTCTATGAGGAGATAAGCTATAAAAGATTACTTACAAAACCGAGCACACTCCACCCAGAAGAGTGTCTGCGATGAGTGGAACTTGTAGGGGATGCAGAAAGACAGAATGCTTGTGTGTGAGAGAAACAACTGGATTAATCCTCTACATACACAGGGAGAGAAACTTGATCTTTAATTTTGGTTTAAGTAGATTAAAATGTTTTTCTTTAATTTCTTGTCTTTGTTGCTGTGTTGCCAAAACTGCTGTAAATATATGTAATTCTATTTTACCTTAATCTGTGCTGAGGTAAGAAATATTTCAGGCAAATGGAAGAAGCATCCCTCACCTCAGGGCAGATCTGCTGTGCGATTCCTAGGCAACTGCTCTGGATTCTGTACAAGAACCAAAGGATAAACCCTCACAGTGGCAGCTTGGACTAATCCAAGAGATATCACAGGGGTCAGGAAAGGAAGTGTGTGATAGATGATTGATTACTCAGGATTTTTTATTCATCAGGGTAATGAAAAGCAGGTTTGAACTTGCAGGCTCTTGTCATGTGCCAAAATGAGTATTTCTTTTCGGTCTTTTCACTTCACCCTTCCTCTGCCTGTTGATTTCAGTGAAGTTTCTCATTTTCTAGCCAAGTCTGAAATTAGATTTGCCGCATGTACTTCATACCCGCACCAATATCTCAACAATTCTATGGAAACTTTGGGTTAAAAACTGGTTTATCTTTGTCAGATAGTTGGATCTATTTCTGAAGCCTGAGCTCAGGCAAAACTAATTGAGTAGGAACAGAGGCTGTATTCTCATACTTTTGTTCTGCCTAAAGCAAGAAAGCGTATTGAAAAAGTGAATGTGAAATCAGAAGTTACTGGACAGCAAAAAGGAAGAATGACAGTAATATTCCAAAAGGAGACATTATAAGCCTTTTGTATCGAAAACAGATTAGAAACATGGGGAAAGAATGAGACATCATTTATCTTGGGTTTTGCTTCTCGAGTGACAGCAACAAACAAAAGTTAGTTCAAAATCTTTGCTTTTTGCTGTGTGAATTTCACATAAAGCAGGAGACCATATGGAGTAATTCTGCCTTGAAAAGCTATTAAAATGAGGAGACTGCTTGATCTGGAAGGACAACAATTGGCTGAATCCTTAAATAACAAAGGAGAGAGGGAGGAAAAGACAGGAGATAATAAATGAAGGAAAGATGACAGCCTCTGAGCATTCAGACTGTGTCTCTTCTCAATGCAACAGCTTTGTTGATGTGCCTAAACACAGTCTGGAGTTCTTTCTAAGTTGTATGTATTTTTGTAGAGAACTTGCAAATGGAAAGAAATTCATTTTTTGATACAGTTTTCCTCTGCTGTATGGGAATAATCTACTGATTCATGGAAACCAAGATTACAGAGGAGGAGATCTGGGTGTCAAGTTTTCTCTCCCATTTAATCAGAGTGTGACAATGGCTTTAATCTGGAGAGGCCATTTCAATGCCTGGTTCCTATCACTCACTGCTTCCATCTGGTTTAGACTCACATAAATTAAATAATCCCGGATACATCTAAACCTTGCATTTGCTTTTTGTAACCTGTCTTATTTTAGCGTGGAAGAACTTACTAAAAGCTCCAGGTGCTGGAGGTGATCCAGGCTGGAGAAACAAGGGCCATTTAGTCTTGGTCCCGTCATGTTCACTCAGCACTGTGCAGCACAGCAGCACATTAGCACATATCTGCGAGAGGGAAGAAAGGGTGATTTTCAGCAGACAGTTATGCTGTTCAGGAAGGTATCCTTCAGCACCTATATCAATTTGAATTTAGCTTGATGAAAGAAGAAATCATGTGTAACTTTACAACATCCAGTCTACTCATAAAGTTACTAATCCAATTTTTAGATACCCTCAGGATTCTGGTTGAGTATCCAGATGTTTGTATGGATTGGACTTTTCCTTGGTACTTTTTGTCCAAGTTTTTATTAATGATGCAGCCAGTGGCTCTTGTATTGCATTTACATAATCTGGTATCAGAGAACAACCCATTCTTTAAGTCTGCCCATTGATTAAGGAGATACACATTGATTACTTGTGCATCCTGAGTGTGGAGAAAGCTGTTGCAGAGTTTTTCAAAAGAGCTGAGAAAACAGCAAATGCTTCTTGCTCCTGTTTCTAGGAGACAACTGCAGAAACATAGTCAGGAATCTGTAAAGTCAGCTAAGGTGGAATCTCAACAGACAGCTCAGGCAGTTCTGCGCAGAGCCCTGTGTGTTGCAGACCTGGTGTTACTTTTGCCCAGGTGTCAGTTCAGTTTTATTTTCCTCTGTTAAACTGCCAGGAGGATTCTCCTAAGGAAGTTCAGAGACACCTTCCTCAGTCTGGAGCATACAGTAGCAAGAGGTAATGTTATATTCTAGTTACCCTGAAAGAATACCCTGATATTTTGGGGGGTATTAAATATTATTAATTATTAATTTGGAGGGTCTTAAATATTGACTGCTTCAACCTGATTGTTGGCATTTTTTGTGGTAGAATATCTGTGTACTCCTTTCATAGTCATAGCAGTGTTTTCTAACCACAATTAACTGTAACTCTGAAGTGTGGTGTTTGTTTTAGTCTTTAGAATTCTGTTACAAGATCTAGTAGTTTGTGGCAGAGACATGAATAGAGAGGTGAGGCTCAGTCTGTTCAGGAGCTGAAGAACTGGTCCATTTCGAAGTTCTTGAAGTCACAGGTTTTGTTTTGGGCACCTAAGAGATGCCGCACTGCTCTTAGACCAGAAAATGTTGTTACAAATCAGAACTCCTACTAATGGTTCACAAAACCAGAGGGCACCGTAAGGGCTCAGTTCTTGCACTGTTGATGTCCTAGGGAATGTCTTTCACACAGACTCCTTCTCCAGCACAAGTCTTGAAGCTTTTCACACTCCATTTACTTGTTGCACTTTTATTTTGCATATACTTTTTCTCTCTGGTGGAGCTTTGCTGAGCTCTGGGTGAGAAGCTGCCACCTCAGATGTGTGATTAGACTGTCACCTTCTTCAGAAAATTAAGACAGAAGTCTGCTGATTTAAGAGTATAAATTCCTATCTCCCCAGATAAAGGATCCTTAAAGATATCCGTCTTATTGCTGCAGGTTATATGATGCGTATTCTGAAAGGGAGCACAGCTGAGGATAGAGCCTTCCATGTGGCACTGGACAACATCACCTTTTTGAAAGTTCTTGAGTAATCAGCTTGAAACAGGTTATAGTCTTCTCTGTGCTTGCTTGCAGGAGCATCTGCGTGGATAGAATCTTAGTAACTGTGACTGGGATCCTAAAGATCCCAGTTTTGTTTGCCTTTATGAAATGAAATGGTTAAATTGCTGTCTGAGGAAGGGGAATTCTTCCTACCAGTACGAAGTAACACAGGATGCGTCATTTTCAATTTGTGCTTGTGTCATTCAAGCCCATTTCTGACAGACATAGCTCAGTTCAAGCAGAAAAGCAGCACAATAGGGCTTTGGCATGAAGTTTTGGAGTAGGATGATGCCTGCACTTGCTGTCCAGGGCAAGATAAGCTGCATCTCACTGGGAACAGACCCAGCCATGAGCAGTGACTTTGAAAACTTGCCAGGTAAAGCCAAAGAAACTGTGGAGCTGGTTACTTGGTCTGAATTGTTATTCAGCCCTCACAAAAGAGGAGGCTTTGACAACACCCCCAGTAACCTTGGCAAACTGTTTTGTTAAGCAGGTCTGTGCTTTACTGGCTTTTCAACTTGCAGGCATTCATTGCTCCCTCCTACATATGAATTTAGGTTTCAAAGAACGGCTGTGTGGTGGCGGGCAGCTGTGGCATCATGCTGATCTTTTACATTGGCTAACAACGACTGCATTAAACAGTAGGCAGAGTAATGTGCCACTCTTTGTTTCCCAGAGGGAAAAGCAACTGAATCTCTTCTCACTCCTTCCTGTAGATCTGCAGCCTAAAATGCTTTCTCCTTATTTTAAATAACGGAGATCTTTCTATCTCCGGCTTGGTCTTCTCACATGGTGTGACACTGCTCAGTTGGCATGTGGAGAATGATCCCCAGGAATCATTTTTGCAAAGATATTAGCAGCTAAAATGTAATTGCTGAATTATTTTACCTGCTTATACTGGAAGAGATTTGTTGTAGGGCCATTAGGACTTTAAACAGTTAAAGCTCTTCAAGTTTTTGTAACTTTCAAATTAAGTCACATTCATGTTTGCAGAGGAGGTGGCCTGCAGCTCTGTGCTTCTGCGTCCCATGTTACAGTATGGGAATGGTAATGTTTACTTGGGATGAGCAAGGCCTAAATAACGCTTGTAATGTCCTTTGGTGGTGTTCTTAGGCTGTCAGAGATCAGCCTTTAGATGGCAGAATGATACATTGCCAGGAACAATGTAAAAATTGTACCAACACTTCCTTCTGGATGAATGGAAAAGAACGGAATTATTTTGAAGAATGGAATATTTTTTGCAGGATGTCTGTTGACTCTGCTAGTTTATCCATGCAGTATTCCTACTTCTTCCTATAGATCTTTAAAACACCTGGTAGAAAAGAGAGATTTTTTTGCAGTCTCCATTGACTGTAGTCCATTGGCACTGCACATAAAATAGCAAAGCCTGGTCTACAAAGACCTAGGAAGCAAATCCCTTCCCTGGTAATAAATCCAAGACAGTTATACAACCACATTTATACTCCTTCAAAGTTAGACTACGTTGCTTAATCTGGAAATACTAAATTGCTTTATGATAAGGAATAACAAACAGGTTCAGTGCAGATCTGTGCAGCTGATAAAAGACAGATGAGGTGATTTGCCCAAAGTTTTACAGCAAACTAAAAGGAAGCACCATCTTTCTTATTTACAATTTCATGGCACGGTGTGAAATAAAGGCCAATGTGAGCTATGACTCCCATCTGTTCTGAAACAAAACAGAAGTTAAGAAGTAGTAGCTACCAATTCCTCCAAAGTAAAGTCTTTCGTATAGAGCCCAACTGGAGTCTGGTATATAAAAGCTGTTGCAGACATTAGGCAATTAAGTATAACTTCCTTTTTGGTCTCAAAACTAACCATCCAGCTCAATGTGGAGATGCTCTGACAGAAACGGAGTGTGTTTAATTTCCACTTCCTTCCAACCATTTCAAAATTCCTTCCCTGAAGAGTCAGCTTTCCAAAGCTCTACATTTTGTGTTCTACTTAACCTCATAGGTATTCCAGAGAACATGCTAGCTAGACTTCTCTTTCCACACTCATTAGTTCAGTGTGCTTGGCTCATTTCCTAGGATTTGGTCTAGCACAGGCTCTGACCATTCCGGCCATTTGTCTGCAAATCATTTCCCTCTTCACTTCTGCAATTTTCCATTCAGTGCCTGAGCAATTAAAATCCCCAGTGATCAAAGGTCTGGTCTTCCAACTGTCCCTTTCCTTTCAGAAGCATCACAGGAGCTGCTTTGCCTGACTGCATGAGCTGTGCTCAAGCACAGAACATATGACAATCGCTCGATTGTTAGCAGTTGTGAGTACTGGCTCAGCCAAAATATTGACATCATTCTGACTTACACATTAGAATTCATTTTTATTGTAACTACAGATGAGCAAATCATTTGGATGACATGAAAACCAAATTAGTTGTCATCCAAATTCGTTGAGTTTGAAATAATTACTATTTTTCACTTCTCTATCTTGATTTCTTCTGTAGCATTCCTGGATAATTCCTGACCCTCCACAAGGAAGGATTTCCCAGGTGATTATTCATTTTTTGGCACTATATTGTTTGTGGAAAGTATACTGTGTATATGCAGCATCAGTTTCATGGAAGAATACAGATTGTTTCTCTGCATATAATATGCATATTGATTCAGATGTTCATTGCAGAATCATGTATCCCTTTACATTGTCAGTCATGATTCTCCAGACCTTCCCAGCCCTCTGTGATCGAGAGGGGCTGGCTGTTCATGAGTCACTGTGTGTGTGTATCTTCCCATCCTGGGATACGGAATAAGCAGATCATACCTGTTCAGGATTCCTCTCCCCCAAAACTCTAAATCCCTTCTATACCTTTTATTGTCAGCTTTGGTTAATTCAGAGTGGAGGGATGTAATAAGAACATATATAATATAATAAGTCTTCCAATAGCTGGGGGGGGCCTACAAGAAATCTGGAGAGAAACTTCTTACAAGGATGAGTAGTGACAGGACAAGGGGGAATGGCTTTAATCTGACAGAGGAGACTGAGATGAGCTCTTAGGCAGAAGCTCTTCCCTGTGAGGATGGTGAGGTGCTGGCCACAGGTTGCCCAGGGAAGCTGCGGCTTCCCCACCCCTGGCAGTGTTCAAGGCCAGGTTGGACAGGGCTTGGAGCAAGCTACTCTTCTGGAAGGTGTCCCTGCCCATGGCAGGGGGTTGGAACTGGATGAGCTTTAAGGTCGCTTCCAACACAAACCAGTCTTGGATTCTGTGATGCTAATGAGTCAGTCAAGAGTTAACAGACTTTTTTTCTATCATATGCTTATGATAGTTACCATATGTTAACTCCTAGACTGGATGGATGATCCAAAATTCATAAATCAGGTGGAGGGCTGTTAACAGGACGAGTACCATGTTCCTGTAGTCACCAAGTAGGTGGGTTTGGGGGGCAGGTGAGAAGATGGAGGTTTTTTGTTTTGTCAGTGTGTGGGAGAAGCAGAGAAGTTGTAAAGAACATCAGGAGCGTAGGGTGTGAGAGGAGAGAATATAGGGTTTGCAGCTCTGTAATTTAGACCAAGGCAGAGATCTCAGAACATTACTTAATAGAGGCTATATACTGTGCAAAACTTAAAACAAATAGAAAGAAATGAAGTTTTTCTTCTATTAATATACCAAAGCCTCAGGAACAGAACTAAAATGGTTTTGCAAGGTACAATTACAGGAGTCACATCAACTTGGTAGGTTAATTCCTCCACACAGCACCGCATGTTTTCTTCCCTTCAGTCAGCCATTCATTTGTCCGCCTACAGCTTGTAGCACCTGGCGTGAACTGGCAGCTCTAAAGCACCCGTTACATGATGGTATAAGAGTCAGTGAGTAAGGCAGAAGCATTACCCAGGAGCACCAAAATAGAAACCCCTGCTTGCCTCAGGATCCTGTGTCATCAGCCATGACAAACCCAAATGCACTAAATCTGTTGGAGATGTTTAGCCTGAGCCTTGCCTTAAATTTAGACTAAAGCATCCTTTTGAAGTAAGATGTTTTAACGCCTGAGCTGGACCATTAAAGAAAAAGTCTGAATTGTCAGTTCAGAGTAAAATCGATCCTGAAAGTCTGGATTTGGAGGATTGTTTCAGGATTGTTGTAACAGCAATATGAATTTATCTTTCAGAGGCGCATCTTGGTGCATAGTTACACGTTGATACCTTTTTTCGTTATTCTGTGGACATGTCTTCAGAGAAAATAGAATCTTCATTCCTCATCTAGGTGCTAGATCTTCTTCCCCAGTCCTTGGACTGTATCATTTATCCAGGAAGTTCAAAGCATGTAAGGCTGGGAGGTTTCAGCTGTATTCCTGTGAGATAACACATATTTCAATGTCAGCAGCACAGGAAATTGAGGCACAAAGAAGTTATGAGTTATGTGAGGTCTCAGGGAGTTAGTGGCAGACCCTGTAGCAGAATGAAGGTGACCTGACTTCTAATGCTATGATCTAACCATCTGTCAGCTAATGTTGTCTCTGTTGCAGACTCTGGTGTAAATTTCCCATCTGAGTCTAGCAAGGCTGATGCTTGCTCCTCCAGCTCATTTGCCAAAGGCTTTTTCAAAGTCCAACTTAGCAGCAGCTCCTGGCTTGGCAGAGGAGGTGGATGTAGGACAAGGTCTCCAGCAGAAGGCTGTTGCTGCAGCAAGTTACAACTGCCCAGTGTGGAGTCATTGAGCTGCCTCCCTGTTAAGCACTGGCTGGTCTATTCATTCTGCAAACAGCCTCTTTCCTTTCCAAGAGAGCCCTGGGGACACAAGGGAATGGCGGAGTTTATTATAAACTGAGTAAAGGAACAGCCTATTGCTGGAGGAGATCCAGGGTTATAAAAGATTGTAGTGGAGGGGGGGAAGGAGGCGGAGGGAACAGGACATAATTTGTGTTTGTGTGTGAGGGGGTGCACGCTGGTGGCCTCAGCACGGCATTCCCCCAAGCCCTCCAGACCTGTGCTGGGTTTAGTGGCATTCACTGCAGCGCACACTGCACTGTGTCAAACCCCACTTACTTCTGATTGTATCAATCATTCTCTTTATGCAGCAACACGAATCGGAGGACGCTTTGCAGGTCCTGTTCTGAATGAGCTCCGCTCTCTGCCAGCTCAGCCTAGTTACTGCTGTAACTTACTCTGGGGGATGGGAGAAAAAGGTTGCTGCTACTTTAAATATAATGCATTAGGAGGATGCTGGAAAAAGGCCTGCATGCTGTAATACCCAGCCATCTAGTTGGAAAAGGAGCCAGATGTAATACAAAAGAAGAAACACAGCCTCTTATGGATGCAGCACTAATTCATAAATCAGGTGAATCAGCTTAGGCAACTGCTGTGTTTTTATGCCTCTGCTGCATGGAGAACTGCATGTTGGATGCTTTTATTTGAAGTAATGGAACCAGATTATCCTTTGGACCAGGACAACTCCAATGGTAAGAAGTAGAAAACATAGAAAAGAGAGGGAAAAAAGGATAGTGAAAGAGTGTTTGAGTTACACATCCTACTAAAGGCACAGGGTTAGGAGTGTGTTTTTACTGTATTCGCATGGATAAGTAGAAATGAATGTGGGAATGTGCTTCACATTAGATTAGAAATCACCCTGTTTACAGGGTTTGGAGATAAACAGAGAGTAAACTGATACATACAGTGTATTGCAAGGATCAGTAATCAGCCAGCATTAACCTATCTCCTGGGCAATGTTTGCAGAGAGGAGAGGAACCTGTGCATTCTAGAGGATTCAGTTTGGGGTCTTTTTTGCCAGCAAGAAAAGAATGTAACTTTATGCCGTATGTGCTGTCAAACGTCGCATTTGGAAACAGTTTCTTGATCTGCAGAAAGCTTTCCTACAGGCAGTTGCATGAGTAATTTACTTAGAAGGATATATTTAGCTAGGGACCACATAAATTCACCCTGGAATTTAAGTCCATGGTTAAAACTGCAGCTATTCCCTGGATTTATAGCATTCCACATGCTGATGGTCTGGTATCTAGTCGATTAGAAGGCATAAATTGGGGTAAAAAGTTGTTTGCAATTGCAAGTCTGATTTCTCTTTTAGCAGAGGGAATTGGCTGCATTGAGGACAACAAAGTGTTTACATCTATGAAAACAATTCAAGCTGGTGATTTTTAAAGTAAATGATTCTCAGCTTTTTAATATGTATTTGCTACTATTGTGGGTACAGTTTGGAAAGTATTCTACTTCCTACATATATATTCTTCAAGAACTACTTACGTATTTCTCACAGCATAGGCTCTGCTGATAACCTGGAGCTTCAAGTATGGCATAACTGCAGTGTTAATATCACAGCAGACCTAAAACTGTATGGAAAGAATGTGCTTAAGGGAATGAAGTAACATGTAAACTATGTGGACAGTTGACTGGGCAGATATAAGTAGGCAGCAGTGCTTTTACTTTGGGCTCTGTGCCACGCTGAAGTTGAATTGTGTAAAACAATCAAGGGCAGATTTCAGTGTTGTTTCAAGTGATAATATTTGCATGGGAAGATGAAGTGGGGAGAATCACACTTTCTGTTTCACTTTTCTACTCTCTTTCAAATGTAGTTATATTAATTTCTCTCTAGAAGAACAGCATCTACTTCTTATGTCCCGTTCCCCTCAAAGACCACTAGAACAGAGAATTAAATCTGATTTTATTCTTTACAGGGGGAAGTTACAGGATTATCATAGTTTGGGCTGATGTTAACAAACATACAAGCAAGTATTCGTGCCTGTCACAACAACAGAATCTGGACTTTAGGAGTCAGAGTGTTGTGGTTCTGTAGGAAATACAGGTTCACTAAGCTTAGAATGTATATTTAAGATACACAGGTTCCCATTCTTCTGCTTAGACATATAAAGGATATTCTGTCATGTTGTGTAGAAACTTGTTTTCCTACAGAATATTTGAATAAACAGACTCTGGAAAGGGTCGTAAACTGGGAAATGAGAGATAAGTGAGCACTTGTGGTACCAGGTATGGTAGAACCTTCCCTAGTTCCTCTTTCTAACTCTGTACATCCCAATCTTGTAGCTGTCCTTGTTAAAGCAGCCCTTTTGGTTATCAGACAGCTCACAAACTGCTATGAACACACTGGTAACTGTTGTGTTTATCTTGCTGTATTGCTCATGTGACAAATATTAATGCCTTGAGAGGTGACCAGAACTTGAAACATCTGTGCCGACTGTGGAAGTGCCTTTTACCTTCAAGAATGTCAAATCAAATTCCTTTTTTCTGCCAGCAGAATGGGAACTGTTATTTAATCTTTGCTATACCTGATGGTCTGCACTGGGTAACCATCTCCCTTAAAATTCAGTGTCACTTTATTCTCAGTTGCTTATTGGCAGCCTAATCAATAGATCCTTAATGATGGTAAAAGCTGTTCTGAAGGGTATGTGCCAATAATATACTTTAGAGTTGCAGAGTTGCTCTTTTGCCTCCTGCAGCCCTTTCATTTGCTTACAGAGACATACGAAATCAGCTGGAAGGATGGCAGGGGAATATTCAAGGCTGAGAAGGTGTCTCGTTTCTCAGTCCAGATTTTTTTTCTCATCAAATCAAATTGCCAACTTTTTATGGAGATACCTCATAGATTTATTACTGCTTGTAACTGCAGCAGAGAAGGACCACTCATTTATTTAGGGGCCTGAAGTGACATTTAAGCTGTTGCCTTGACTAATAGAGCCTGGAATAAAATCATAACCTGTGAGTGAAAGGGTTATTGGGGTTTTTCTTTCTATTCTTCCCTGAGCTGTAGTGCTGGCACCACTCTGGACACCAGCTTGCTAGGATGCTGTGGATGTTTGGGAAAGGAGATAGAAGTTCTGTAACTTTTGTGCATCTGTGCTTAGGAGAAAGGCTGACATAAAGGTGGAGGTTCTTGTAAGGAGTTTAAAAATCCTTCAAGCGCTCTCTTTCTTCCCTCCCCCCTGCTATTTTCTCTCCTGAAATACAGGAATATAAAGGCAGATGACTGTCAGTTCACCATGGCTCCCGGTTCGGAGTGTTGATGTGTTCTTTTGAATGTACTCGCGTGGTTTTACTTGATTCTTTTCACAAAAATTTTTTCTTGGAAGAAAAGTGCTGAAGAATGTGCTGATTCTGAAACCATAACCCTAAATTACCCATTTCAGAGGGATGACATATCAGAGCTACAGACTTCTCTTTTGTGCTATAGCCACTTGCAGCTACAAGAATAAAAGACAACTCAGCAGCTTTCTGCAAGCCAGTGAAGGTTTAGGAGATGTTGTATTTGTGTACACACTTTTGAGTACAAACTATCTATGACTTGTGCATTAAAAATCACCCTTAGTAGAGAGAAGAGAAGCTTGAAACAGAATTTTTTGTAGATTAGATATGGTTTGTTAGCAGAGTTGTGCAGGAACATGAGACTAATAAATGGTGCTTCAGCAGGTGAGGACTGATGTCTTCACCTGATGTTTTAGACTGATGTCTGATCTTTTATTCAAAGAGATAGGGTAGATCAGTTGTAGAATGAGAAATGCCACAAACATTGCTACTGAGCTGGGTTTGGCAGATGATGTAGTTTGGGACACCTCATCCAGTGGGCAATAGATGTGTATTCTTAACCTCATATTCTTTTAAAGATAGTATGATGATCTCTGAGAGGATGAAGATGAGATGAAAAATAAGGTGAAAAGTAATAAAATATTTTGAAGTGTCTTTCTGAAAGTTGCCCAGAGAAGGCTGGGATCTAGGAATTCCCCATGCAAGAGGAAATTCTGTGCCATTGCTGCTTCAG
Organism: Psittacus erithacus; assembly: GCA_009867235.2. Taxonomy (NCBI): domain Eukaryota; kingdom Metazoa; phylum Chordata; class Aves; order Psittaciformes; family Psittacidae; genus Psittacus; species Psittacus erithacus. Next base: position 99,055 of record WYDI02030998.1, read on the forward strand.
AAGTGCATTTTAGGCATCTGGTAATGAGAAAAAGAAGGAAAATAGGATGACAACACTAATTTCAGTGGAGTGCTCTGAGGCCCTGCCTTCTAAATTGAAGCATGTACTGTAATTTATGTACTGAAGATGCCATAGAATGATGGGACAATGATGCTTCATTCTTTTCTTCATTTTACTTACCCATGTCTATTTTGTGGCTTCTGACTAAAGAGAGATAAAGAAAGATGGTTTGATGGTAGGAAAAATTGAAACCAAAAGGGCAGTGTGTCACCTAGAGAAGACAAATAATGGATTCCTGGTAATTTGTGGATAACAGTGGTAGGCATGTTCTTGGTGGCAGCCCTTTTCTTTATGTTTTGCTCTATATTTTCTGCATTTTACCTACACGGTATTGAGGTACTAACTATGACTCACAGGAAAGGTGTGTTGTACTGAAAAGCAAGTCTGAGGCAGCTCATAAATTTTTATGGGGAAAGAGGTTCTAAATTTCAGTGGGCTTCTCTATTGTCACCAAAACCTTCTGGCAAAACCAGAACCAAAGCACAAGCTCTGTCTGGTGACTTCAGCAGAATTTACAGAAAGCAATGGAAAGATCCAGCGTTTTTAACGTTTTGTTCATGTGTAAGGGACAAGGGATTTCATGGGAGTAGAGATGAGGAGGAATTAAAAGAGTACATCTAATGCATCAGAAGCCTTTAAATTCGTAAGATTCTGGTAGTAAGTAACAGAAACTGGAGAAGCCACAGAAGGAATTGTCAGGCCTTACTGAGAGCTGATGCCCCACATCGTGACAAGGAGTTGGTCAACTGGGTTTTTCTCAGAGCTTTAATCAAGGGTTCCTGTGGTCACATACATGTGACAAGGAAGAGGTTGCGCAGCAGCCTCCTCTTCTGGTGATGCCCGGAATGACCGACAGAGCCACTTCATATCCGTGTCTCACAAATGCGCTGCACACCAGGGAGAGAAAGAATAAACGGTTTATCTCCAGCCACTTCACTGTAATGTTTTCTTATGCCTGATCAGGATGTTTGCCCAGGAGGTTTCTCAGTGCTTACATGTGGTTATCATGTCATTTAGAGCATGACGGTAACCATGTGTACATTTAGAAGTGCTTCTCCTCTGAGCATCTCCAAGGAACTAGCACATGGAAAGATGTAATTGCAAAGCATTGCTCCTGCTGGTGCAGGCTCAGGGGCCGACCATATGCCTTGCTAAGTGAGTCAGTAGTCAATGATTTTGGCTGCTGAGCTTAATGCAGTGATCAGAAAATGTCTGCCAAAGTGAAGTTTCAAGAAATGTTTGTTTTCTTCCCAGATCTAGATACACTTCTAGTTTGGTTTGACACCTCTAAATACTTCTCTAGCTCTAGTTGGGAAGTTGGTGGGCAGCTGTGGCAGATGTAGTAACACAAGGCAGTGTTCTCTGTGCTCTAGCTGTGTGTGTGGTTTTGTTTGCTTAACCACTGGGCAGGCACGGCATAGCTGTGAGGGTAGGTCCTGCCGTTAAGCCTGATCCTTCGTGCTTTGAAAATAGGAGAGTAAGATGCTAATAGAGTTCTCGTCTGTGTTGTAGAATGAAGAAAAAAGAATGACTTAATAAAAGTTAGACCCAAGTTCATGATATTTTATTGTGTCTACAACTGCTTGTCTGTTCTGCAGGAACGCTGTCAGAGCATTACTCATGGCAGAGAGAATATCCCTGAAGAGTTTTTCACAGTTCATGTGTCAGACAGGAATGCAAAGGATCAATTTACAGCCACAGACAAAGATCTGAAAATGTCCGGGGGGACCTGGGAGAATGCTGCTCACCCCAAATAGCATTGCTGATCTAACTGCTTCCACTTGTCTGACTGCAGCGTGTTTTCCACCAACCCAGAGTTAATTTCTGAGTGGCAGCAGTAAAAGCATTGCATGTAGACAGCAGTGAGAGCTAGTATAGGAATGTTAAACATCGTGTCACCTCCTTGCAGCCTCTTCTGTTAGAAAACTAAAGGGAATTTCAGTATGTTTTGGAAAGCTCCTGAGTGCACTTCCAGGGGGAAATCTGCGGGTGCTGTGCAGCTCTGTGTCCATGAGTAACTTGCTTTGTTTCGCAGATCATCCTTTAACCTGGGCTGCAGCTGTCAGAAGGAGCCAGGCAGTGAGCAGAGGGGTTGTATTTAGCAGCGCACTCTCAGTGAACTGGTCACAATGGTCTATAAGCCAAGCAAACCACTTGGGAGTCGTTTACTGGTTCTGTGTAGCCAGTTTTCAGGTAATGGTTGTACCTCACCTTAAAGTCGGTAGATGTTCATTCATTTGCTTCTTAGTTGTATTTGTTTTATTTTAATTTAAAGTTTCCTGGTAAACTTTAGGCAAAACCAGAGGATTCATTAATCTGTTCAGGAGACACTGGTTTAAAATCAACCTTTCTTTTCTCACATAATTTGCAACAGGATCTGTAAAGTTAGGCCTTCATCTTAGATGTAAGTGTATGTATCCAGTAAGAGATGGCATGAGAAGTGTCACTGAGTTAGCAGGAATTTTTTTTGTCTAGAAGAGCACATGTGCAGTTCATCCTCTTTATGGCTCTTACAAATGCTTGTTGTTTTTAAGACTGAATAAAAGAAAACCAAAGATTTAATTCTTATTGTGCCTTCAAACCCATGATGAACTAGATCCCACAAATTAAAGATATGGAAAATGTAATCAACATTTAGGATTTAAGGATAAAAAGCAGGTGCTTTCAGCGTGAAGCCAGTGCTCAGCACACTCAGGGCTGGTGAGCTGCCTGTGCCTCTGCTTAGGAGAGAAGCATGTTTTATTTTCCCTGCTTGTTCATTTTCTGAGTCATTCATCTTGTGCTATAGCTATTGAAAACTGTAACCGAGTCTGGGAAGCGCTTGGCTTTTGAGTGCTGCCTCCTGATTGGACTGGGGAATGCTGCTGCTCGGGAATAATGTGTGAATACCATCTGCTCCGAGGAGCTGGGACTCGCTGTGAATTTTGCTTGGAGAGGCACCTTTAGCCAGGAGTACAGGCAGGGAGCAAGCTTGCTTTTCCTGTTTCTTATCCAAACTTTTAGTTGTCGCTGGATTTCCTTTGTATTTCCCCATTGAACTTTTTTGTGCTTTGCTCAAGGGCTGAGGTGCTTCTCTTGTGGTTTTTGGGCTTGTTTGCCCTTTATTATTCTTTTTGTGCCTGCATGGGATTTCTGCTGGGGTTCAGCATGCACACCAACTGGGGGAATAAATCAGCAAGTTTTGCAGCAGTTTACTGCAGCACAACACTTCACATGGAATGTCTGAGGTGCTCTGAAAAACTACTTCCCAAAATTTGACCTGCTCGGAAAGAGGTAAGCACTGAGGCTTCTCCATTTCAGGGGCTGACTTTCTCCTTGCACAGAGGTTTTGTTTCCTTAGGAATGGTTATGTCTCATTTGAAACGTGCAATTGCTTTGTAGCAATTCCTGAGATCAAAGACTGTTTTGTCTCAGAATTTCTTTAATGAGCCTGAAGAAATGAGCACAGTTGGAACAATGATTTTGCTCTTCCTCTTTTATATAGAAATTGTTTTGTAATGGGTCTTAACACAAACTTTCTGCAGTGGAAGTGTAGCTGTAATTCAAGACAACATGTATTTTTCAGTTTGCATCTTTAGGAAGAGAACTCTTTCAACTCTAGTTTCCCTGATATGGAATCCCTTTCCCAGCCTCTTATCTCAGACGAAACACAGCTATTTTTCAGCAAGCTGGATTTGCAGTCAAACGGTGCATTCCACTTCAGGAAGAGATGATGTAGTTTGTGAGCCCCTTAATTCCTGCTCACTAATGACCTGCTGGTGCAGACTCAGTCACTAGAGAGAAAACTGGAGCCATTCCTCAGAACAGGCCTGGAAGCAACAGGATTGATGCCACCACTCTCCCCCATTACTGCTAGCACATACTTAACTTTCTGATGTTCCTCTTTTAAAACATAGTTATATTTCAGCTCAGTCAGGCACTTTATGTGCACCCGGCAAAGTTAGCTGAGGGAGGACATGGAATACTGATGGTTTGCAAAATCTCAGCCTTCCTTTCAGTGAGTCACATTATTCAAATTGCTGTTGTCTGTTCCAAGGAGAAATCTGCAAAGCAGATTCCTTGGACTTTGCTGAAGGCTTCACTGTAATTTGTTTGACACATACCTGGTTTTTAGGTTTCTCTTGTATGTTGGTGTGTTAATTGTAACTATATAGTAAGTGTGTAAGTTGTATGTACTTATCGGTATGCTAAGAGAAATGAAGCTGTAAGTTAGGGAATGATAGATTTATGTAACTGATACTTGATCTCACCTAAACTTTTCATATCGAATCCATTTTAAATAAGGCAAGATGTGACATCCAGCGTGCTGCTTACACTCAGGCCTCTGGAGCCGATGCTCTGGTGACACAGAAAAGGGCTGTTGCTGTCTGCAGCTTCACTTTTAAAAAAAGAAAGGGTAACAGTTGGGCATCTTTTCTCTTAGTCACTTTCGTGGCAAAATGCCAGATCACCAGAAGTGTCTGTTAATGAGAACAAAACTTACTTTGCTGCTGCCTGAATGAGGAGAACAGTGGCAAGCCAATGCAGGTATGTCTGAGTGGCCCAGAGGTGCAACACCAGTGCAGCCCAGTCCACTGGCTGGTGGTCACTGTACTTGTTTAGAATGTAGGGTATGGGGATTGAGCTCCCACTGTGCCTGGTCCAAACCAACTGTCTGTCCCTCATTTTATGTATGTTAAAAAACCTTGAAGGGTCATGAATCTTCCAGTACAAATGGGTTTTCCAGTCATCATCATCATTTCTGGGACAGAAAAAGTATTTCTTATTCATTGCTACTGACAATAACAGTAAATAGTCACTTGGGTGTTTTTTGGTGGAATTATATTGTCAGTGGTGGATTTCCCAGGTGCCTTTTTTGATGTGTCATTGGACCAGGCATCATGAGGAGTAAAATTCTGATCTTTGAACTCCAGAGGTGAAGATCACTTCCATTCCAGACATAGCAGAAGAGTTTTTAGCCATTGGCAGTAGCGTTGCTGCAGTGGGATCAGAGCTTCTTAATCCAGTGGTATGTACATGTGCACATTCAAATCAAACACCAGCTGCCTGTAAAAGTGGGTTTATTTTTTGCTCAGAGTGGACAAGCTTTTTACACCTCCTCTTCATCAAAAGTAGTCACTTGGCTCATGGTCTAACTGTGGTAGATGATTTTGCATGGATAGAGTTTCTTGTTTAAGAACTTAACATGGAACCTTTCTGTAGGGGTTTACTGCTAGATCCCTCCACAAAGCTCTCAACAACTACTGCTGGTTAATATTTCCTTTTAATGTGATCTATGTCTGCAAAGCGCTTCTTGTTTGCCTGTCTGTGACTAATATGCCAGTATGACCAAAATACTGCAATGCCAAAGTGTTTTTAACTCTCTCATCTAGATATCTTCATGCCAGCTGGACATGTGATGCTATTTCTGTGCTCTTAGAAAGGGGAGCCGACTTGAAAGTCACTTGTCCAGGGTCATGCACAGGAAGGATTTATCATTGTATTGGAATTGCATTGGATCTTCTGTATTCCCAGATAGCTCCTCAGCCATTCTGCTTGCTCCACAGTCTTCTTCCTTACCCATTTCCCTTTCTTCCTCTTTTCTTCTTCCCTCCCTGCCCCTCTCCTTCCCCCCCAAAAAAGACTAAATAACTGGAGGACAGTTGTCACTTTGCTGCGGAGAACATTATCCCATTATCCACCTGCCATGTCTGTAGGCATTTGGAAAATCTCAGTGCTGGGATTTTTTCAGCAGACCAGAGTATTTGTTTCCTTGAAGATGGATTATTGTCATTGTCACTATAGGAAAGAGAACTCTTTTGGTACAGTGGCAACTCTGACCATGCAACGACACTGTTGTGCATTTACAGCTGAATTTCAGGAATCCACTGGATTTTTCTCCTCCACTTGCCCGACTTAGTTGCCAGACTTCTGGCAGTTCCATCTCACTTAATTCACAAAGAATGTGGCTCCCTCTGCCACACTTGCTGCCTGGAGCCTACATAAGTATATTTGTAGTGAACTTCAGCTTAAGACAAATGTGACCTACCTAGAATACAGGTTTCCAGACGAGAACCAGAGTGATGCAGCACTGCCATTAACATTAAAGTACTTTACATGCATCTGTGCCAGCTATTTCTGTTGCCTTTTATATAATCTAATAATGCTTTGCCAAGGAGTAAAATGTAATAGGAACTATTTTTGTGTTCTTGGGAGCTCTGAGCTCCTCTGAATAGATGCCGCCTCCTGCAATGATCTCATCGCTCCTGGTGCTTGCCGGTAGACTAAACCATCAAGAGAAAATCAAGATAAGACAACAAAATCAAGACAGGAAATGGCTCTCTTGCCTCTGTTTTGGTCAGATGAAGGGTTGAAGCCAGGGCTTTGAATAGAAGAGAAGCATTAATGGGGAGAGAAGGACTTCAGAGGAACCAGAACAGTCTAGTGGCAAGCACAGTAGACCAGAGGATTCCTGGTTTGTGTTTCAAACACTGTGAGACCGTTTTGCAGAGCAGCTCTGGCAGTGGAAATTGGCAAAAGTAGGTTTGATTTTTCATTTCCTCATGGAAATTTTGAAAGTCCTTCTTTCTCTCCAGGTATTCAGCCCACATCTGCCCTTTTCTCACAGGAGGCTGCTAAGTACCTTGCTCTGGAGTGGATTCTCTTTAGTTCCCCTGACACAGGATCCCAAACATCTTATGTGTAATGACTGGCACAGGGGCTGAAAATGAACAGATTCTGTTTCTTCAGTCCTGGGAATTTAGTCTTGGAAAGCTGTAGCCAGAGCTGTGTGGCTGTTACGTGGAAAGCTTTAGAATGATCAAAATCAGATTTTCTACAGAATAGATGATTTCCCAAAGAAAATGCAGCTAATTTCATCTTTCCATGTCTTCATCCTCCAGATTTGTCTTTTTAGATTGTATTTCTTTACAAAGTTACAGTGTCTTACTCTGACTTTCATAGTTTCTAAAGCAATTCCTGCTATGTGGAATAAAAATAAAACAGTATTTTCTACTGCTTAAAGAGTATCAGACAGTGGTGATGTTCCTTTGTATTTATGAGTTCAGCATTTAATTCCTTAGAGTGAATGCTTTACCATGGTTAACTGCTCCACAGAAATGACTTGGTCAAAACTTGTGGGGTTTTGCATATTTTTCTTGGTAATTTGCAGAAGTATTATTGCATTGAACTGTGGGCTGCAAATCAGCTCCAAAACATGGCCCATGCTACCTGCTGGCCTCCTGCACTTGCCTGGCTGTGGTTGGCATGGTGAAGCAGAAGGCTGCTCTCTAAACTGGAACGTGTGTGGGTGTTTTCCTCCAAGAGTAGCTACAGGAGAATAACCACAGAACTCCATGACTTCACTAAAGGCTATAGGGTGAACCCAAAGTGCAGTGTGGAATATGAAGCTGTTACTTTTTAAAGGTCTTGTTTAAGGATAAGATTCCTTAACATTTAAAGCAATAAATATTTGTAGATACTGTGTGTAACATACACTATATTAGACTATATTACCCCTATATACCAAAGGAAATCTAATGGGGCGGCCAACCATAATATTCCAAACCGTACATTTCCAGTCTTGCTGCAGTTCAATGGAGTGTCCTTCGCTTCTGATCCTGACCTCAGCAGGACAAGAACCTCCTTTTGTTTTGAGATTGTAGTTTTTAAGTAACCCAGAAATGAAGGCAAAGAACATTGTCAGTTGGATGTGGCTTGTGCATAACTTCAGTCTGCAGCTGCATGAGAACCGAGATTAAATGGTTTCTGGACAGTGAATCTGTGAAGTCAAGGTTTAAAAATAGGTGTCTTGAGCAGAGAAGTGCTTGAGGAGATTAATATTTTCATGTGCATAATACCTCTCACTGAAAAAAGAGGATGTGGTTTAGATGAAGACCGTGTTTTCCCAGTTGCAGTGTATGAAATGGCTGCTGGGGATGTCTGTAGTTTATAAAGAAGAATGTCCTCCTAGTATTAATTGGGGAAATGGTGATAATTATTAATAGGATTACAAAGAAATGGAGACTACTCATAATATATGCAAGCTTGTGCTTTTCATGCAGTCTGTGTGGGTGAATTGAGGGGGGGAGTAAGAGAGAACAAGTCTATTCTTAAAAAAAGAAATTCCTTTAGAAAGATTCCTATCTTAGTGCATGTGGTTTCCTCAAATTTCTTATCATTTTATCAATATGGCTTTATCTCTAAAAGCAAAGTCCCCCCCAGCCCCTACCCTGCTCAGATGACAAACTGCCACTATCAGAAGATGACACCAACTTTCTCCTGAGAGTGCTGAGTAACACTGTAGCTGGGGAAAATGGGCAAGAAGAGGATGTTCCAGCAGGCAGATTTTCAGGACAGTGAATAAGACTTATTAATGAGTGGAATGAGAAGATTCAAGAAGAAGGGGTTAGCAGCTTTAGTCATTGATTCAGGCTAGTGTGCAGCACATTGATTCCATTCACAGATTTGTTCCTGGTATTGCTTCACATAACCAGTATCAGTTAAGGTTTGAAGTGCTGATCTTCTTATTTGAATAAATCCTTTAGTATGAAACTGGCTTTAAACCCCCTTTGCTATTGCTGTTCTTTAGTGCACAGGGAGTGCCCTGAGATATATTCCTTTAAGGTATTTATTTCTTATGTGAAGTGGGCATCAGAGCTTCATGTTTGGCTTGAAACTTACTTTTGGTAATGGTAGCCTGTGAGATGTGGTGACAAAATGCTTTTGCAAACTCTTCTGCCTAGGATAAGCTTGGAAATGCTTTTTCCTTTTCCTTTATTTTAATTGCCACTTGCTCCCATGAGCCACACGATGCTTTTGATAACAGTCATCAAATTTTACAGCTATCGCTATAATCTCACTGCTGTCAGCCATCTGCATCACTCCTCCTGTTCTATAGAAACTGAAGAGAAAACAGATAGAGAGTTAAATTTAGACAGCACATCACTCCTGTTAATGGAGTTCTGTGTCCTAAGAATCATCACTGTGTGATGTCTGTGCCAATAATCTCATGGAAACGAGAGAAAATCGACACACCAGTAGATTCCTAATGGTGTAGAGCCCTTAGAACTGTGTTACAGGTAGAAGGGGTGGGCTGTAAATGTTTGAATCGTACAAGAGTCTGGACATTCAGTGTTAGAGCCTCTGGCTAGCAGATTTTCATTTCATGGGGTCTGAACTTGTCATCACGTGAACAAAGAGGTTGAGTGAAGAGCCTCCAAGTAGTTCTCATTGTACACCTGGTCAAGTGCTGTCAACAGCAGAGCAAAGTGCATGCTCTGAACTGCAGGAGGAGTGACAAAATCTGATTTGATTAAAGAGAAACCCGGGCAAGAAAGGTCAGTCAGTGTTTATACAAACCCATGACACCGTGCTTTGATTCTAGAAAAGACAGGACTATGCAAGGACAGATGGAAAACACAATCACACGGATAACGGGGTGGTCTGTGTCCTACAGCATCACCCTGTCTGTACAGTGCTTTGTTCTGCGCCTTTATTTACTCCTCTTTACTTCCCATCATCCATCCTAAATAAAAGTTGCCAGATGTTATGCCTAATATGGGATTTCCTGCACTTCAGGTCCTGTGATTTGTTTAAAACCACATGGGATATTGCCTTCCTGTGCTGCCCTTGTACTTGAGTACAGAACCTCAGTTGAAATATGGGAAATATTCCTCCCCTGCTTCTTCATATAGATGGGAAATATTCCTCCTGACTTCTTTTGGCTCCTTGGGGTAGTGGGAGCAGTGATCAGAGAAGGTCCCATGTTGGGTAGGTGGAAAAAGAGTTTCTGAAGTTAAGTGTGTGTCAGCTCTCTCTAAAAGCAGGTAACTTAACCTGAGGTGCAGGATCTTAATTCGTGAGGGTTAGTCAGATGTTCTGCTCTTACATACCAGGTGTTGAAGGAAAACCACAAACTTGACAAATAATGGTATTTTATCACTGCTCTGTCTACTACCTCTTGCTTCCTAGGAGTACCAGGTGCTCAGCAGGTACTGTTTTACATGAATAACACACAGGAGTTTGCCCCCAATTGAAATATACCTTAGAAGTAGGCCAAAGCTAAATATTTGTTTAAATTTTCCCCAAAGGACAGAAACCAAAACCTGTGTCTCCCTGTGTCAATTAACTTTATATTTCATTAAAACCACAGAACAATGGAAGGTTTATTTTGAAGACAGAGCAGTGGTGACGTAGTAGACAGAGGGACTGGTTCAGAGATAGAGCCATCATCTTGAGAGCAAAATTCTAGCCCCTGTGTTTAGGCTTCATGTGAGTGCTGAGGATGACATTTGTGTTCAGCAAAGCCTTTCAGCATTACATTCAGTCACTGTGGCAAGGTGAAAGGGGTCCCACAATAAAACTGACATGGTTTAAATGTCCCGATCACAGAGCTTTAACCTTTGTATCCCTGGCAGGCAACAACAGAGAAGTGAGATTTAAAAGGAATGTTCACTGAAACTCTGTCATTTTTTATCTCCCCAATCTTTTTCTTTGTGGGGAATCCATGTAAAATTTCCCAATAAACCCCTCTTCATCCTCAGAATGTGTCCCTCTGAGCAGCAGAACTGAGAGCTCGTTCTTGTGAATGAGGGGATTGTACCCAGGTGATGGCAAAACCTTCTGCAGTTCTTGGCTTTATAAATATTATTCTGAATCTAATTTTGTTAAAGTAATTCATGTAACTTGAGTGAGAGCCGTGCAGAGCTCTTCGCATGGGGAGACCACACACTGTGTGATCCTTGGAGCCAATCCTCAGCTTGGCTTTTCTTAGCTAAAAACTTAACTCCAGGTTGATAAGATATAGCCAATGCTTTACCCCTGCAATGGGATTCTAAAATTAACTCCGTGATAATAAAAATTAGGCAATGCTTCACCTCTGCAGCTGGATCCTTCTCACATGAGACTGTTCATCCCACGCTCTGAATCCTGCCTTCACTATCTGTCATACTCTGCCTCAGAGAACTGGGAAACCCACTTTGCAGTAGCACTGCAGACCAAATATGTTCTTACACAGTGGTAGGGAGATGAAGCACCTTTCAGACTGTCTCTGACAATTAGAAAAGCCATCCAAACCCTCCTCTTTGCATAATTGTTTTCATCCACAGCTGGCAAAGCACTCCAGAAGTGATAAAGAGCTACTCTCATAGCAGACAAAGTGGTAACTAAAGGTCAGTGAGATTAATGGGGTTGCCCATGGCCACACAGCTTATCTGTCAAAGGCACAGCGAGGTTTCAAGGCTCTCTGTGTGATGCTCGGGCCTGTCTGAGGTCCAGGGCTATGCAGTGCCAATGGTCTGGCTGGAAATGAATTGTGCTGTGAGAGTCCTGCTCTCAGCATGCAGCTGTTTGGCTGCTGAATGGTTCCTGTGCTTCTTGGATCTGCCTATTTCTCCCATGTTTTCTTTCTACATGAATGCAGGGCTGCCAATGGGGCTGTAACTGTGCCCAGAAGGCTTTAAATACTTTGGTCATGATTTGGTGCAAACTTTGTCAGTTGTGTTGGTTCTTCTCTAGAGGAGGCTTATACTTGTTGCTAGTCCTGCTCATGACAAGGTTATTTTGAAAGCAGAGGAGGAGGCAGGTAGCTGCTGTCAGAGCTCGTCAGGGGAGTGATGAAAACGTGACATGAGCTAAACTTCTCTAGAAACTTGGTGTGATTTCTACATGACAGTGCACAGCTGTCCCGTGGGCAAAACCTGCAGAGAATCATTGAATAGTTAGGGTTGGAAAGGACCTTAAGATCATCTAGTTCCAACCCCTCTGCCATGGGCAGGGACGTGCTCCATAAAGACAAGATTTGGGAAGGAGGTGGAATCCTCCTTACTGTAGAGTAGGGAAATAAAGATTTCCAGCTGTTAGTAATAACAAGCCGAGGATTTGTCTTGTTGGAGCTGGAGCAGAATTGCCTGGAAGTCCCTGGAGAATTCTATCCCAGCACTGCATGTTTGAAAGATTTGGATCCTGGTCTGAAATTTTTCCGTCGCTTGACTGAATCTCCAAAACTGAACTAGTTTTTTATCATAATCCACTCAGAGACATGAAATATAAAGTGCTGTTGGCCATCAGTTTAATACTTTAACAGCAGTATCATGACTGGAGTGTTTGCTGCAGGCTGCAGGTCATGGACACCCCCAGGAAGAGAAGAAATGTGGAAGAAATCCCCGTGTAGTGCAGCTGACTTTAAAGAAGAAACTAGCAATGGGTTTGAGGTTCCCTTTTAGGGACAAAAGCCAAACGAATGCCAGCACAGTGCAAGGTCTGGGAACACTTTCAAGGCCTCTTTTATTTTGAGTAATTAATTCTGGGGTGTATTAGAAATGAGCAGGTTATTTTGTGCAATGCTGGAGCAGGAAACGGTGGCTCAGCAGAAAAGTCGCACTCTGCTGTAGCATTACTTTTGCAATTCATCACCTGCCTGTAGTGCTTACTCAGTGTCTAACACAAGTTTATTGGTATTCAGACCAATTATATTCTACATTCACTTAATAATTACCTCTTGAAGACATGACTTTAAACAACTAAGTGTTTTATAAGTAACTGGAAGAATCTCTAGTGTGACATCTCTTCTTCAAGGCAGTCTAAATGCAAGCTGCTTTTTGGTGGTTTGTTTTGAATAAATTGATTTTATTGCATAAATATATGCATTAAGGCTTGAGTGTGGAACATCCAGCTTTATACAGATCTAGAAGCTACAGTTTTCCTTGATTTTCCTACAAGAACATTGAGGGCTGCACTGCTAACTTCAGCAAGCCACTCCTGGCAACCGTCTTCAGTAAAGCAAGGTGGTGTCTGCCAACTGAATGCAACAGCCTAAGCCCTCCAAACTCTTGCTAAATTTTTATACTGTGCATGTGTTTTCCTGCTTCTCCAGGTGTAGAAGCCTCCTGAGGCTGTGGTGTGTGTGTGCAGCTGGGCCCCATGGCTGTGAACATAGCGCTAATGGATTATCTGCAGCGTGCAGCTTTTGGGGTCCTGCAGTTACTGCTCAGGCTCTGCTGAGTTACTGCACGGCTTCAGGCAGCAGTTTTACTGAGTGCAGCAGATGAATTTGCTGTGCTTTATGGAGCACAGAGAAGCTTGTTTTCTGAATTTTAATAGTCTCAATAAATTGTGTTAAGTTGTGTTCTATTAGACTGCAGGAAATTAAGGAGAGCAATTCCAATGTGGATGTTACGGGGAAGGTGTGATGCTAATAGCATAGGAAGAGAAAAGTTCTGAATTTTGGCTGAGTGATAGGGATTGCAGAGGGACACAGTGCAGCTCCATCCCCTCCCAGCCCTGCTTTATACTGCCAGGGGCTCCTGTGGCCCACAGAACTAAGCGATGATGCTTTTCAGGTTGTGCTTCGCAGAGGTGAGGAATCATTTGTAATGGTGATCACATGGCTCTATAGATATAGAAGCTGTGAAAAGGACATTTTCTTGTCAAACTGTGGTTCTGCATCATTTAAGACAAAACCAGGAATTACAACCACTGAAGTTGGCACTTTCATCCTTAGAAAGGGTCTTTGCTGGCTATGATTGCGCTGTCATATAGTTAAAAAAGTGATAAAGGAGAAGGATTATATTTAATGGGAAGTGCAGTAGGATGGATGGAGCATTCTCTGACACCAAAAAATTAATCAGACTAGCACTATCAGCAGAAACATTTTGATTCTGTGACTTGAATCGGGTCTTAAATGACTACAGCAATGGAGATCAGCAGATTTTACTTGCAGCCTCTTCTTGCCCCTGCAGTAAGTGGAGGAATATTGGTTCTTTCCATGGAGAGTGGTGATATACCTTAGGGACAGAGAACATGTGTGGTGAGTGGCTCTCAGCCTTCCTAAGGCTCCTCTTTTGGATAGCACCTTTCAGACCTTGATTTGCAAGATTAGCGTGTTTTCAACAAGACACGCCAGGTTGAAGCCTCTTCATTGCTGTATCTCAAAATATTATATTGGAAAGCTGTAATGATTGATGAGCATTTCTTGTTGCAATTACAGATGAGGAACAGCAAGCAACAAATCATGCCATGCTGGTGTGTGAGTTACTGAGCTGCTCTCTGTAGTCTGGCCAGCAAGACATTAAATCAAGCAAAGATGAACAAGGGCTGCCTGGATGTTCTCGCCTCAGCACAGCAGCTGAGTAAGCTGCTGTCTGTCTAAATCAATCCCTGTTCTGGGAATTGAAACAGTGGAGACACGGAGCCTGTCCGTAGCCACATAAAAGACACATTATGGCTGTAATTTAGGGGGCTACACTTAAAGCAGTTCCTTGAATCCCAAATCCTGTCAGCTCGAAGAATAGAAATTGAGGAGACCATACTGAGGAATGTAAAACTTTCCTCCCAACTTCTTCTCAAACTGGGGGATCCAGGCTGCAGTTAAACCAATGGATGAGGAGTTTATGCACAGTGTAGGTTGTACTGGGATTTTACAACACAAATCTTGGCACTTATATTTAATATTTGACAATTAAAATAGCTCGGCTGCCAAACACACTGAACATTGCCAGATTTATATAAGATCCTGTGAATTCCTGACCTAGATACTCATTGAGGGAGGGAATTTGAGAAGGGGGAAGCATAAACCAAGCATGGAAGACTGGACTGGCACTTCTTGCCCATTTCCCTTATGTCTTCTGAGTAGTAAGAATCTAACCCATGCAAAATGAGGTTAATAAACTCATTTGGGATGATCAGAAGGTCAGCTCACTCTTAAAGTTGTTCCAGTTTCTGTCTACATAATTTACCTTATGCTTGGGGTAGTGAATAATGAGAAATCTGAACAAACAGAGCACTGAGCCTCAATCCTATATGTAAATCTGTGCACATGTGCTGCAAACAAGATAGCACTCGTGGACAGATTTGTTTGTGTTGCCACGTGAGCCAAATGCCATGGGTTTGCTGCTTTTAATTATTCAGTCCTGAAAGAATTTGCTGTGAAATCCCACCAGGCAGAGATAAGACTAAAACCTTGTAATCTACAACCCTACAGGAGGGTCAGTTTATGGCCTGAATGTGCTGGAGAGTTTAGATGGCGAAAGAATCTTTCCTAGTGAAATGAGATGAAGACCTGTATTATTTTAGTACTTTGAAGCATGTAAACTAGTTCTGTCCATAATGAACCTAAAGCTGGGAAAACCCAAATGACTAGATCAAATCCAGCTTTGCTGTCCTGATGGGTTTTGTTTCTTTCTCAAATGAATTCAGGTTCTCAGGTTAATTCAGTCCTGACAAGGTAAGGGCAAGACAAATTCATAACCTTCCGCTCCATGAGTTCTGAGGGGTTTGTGTGCTCTGTGTGAGGATGGGCAGGGGAAGGGGCCCTTCACCTTGACACCCATCCTCATGCTGCTCCCAGCCAAGTGAGGAGCTCACGTGTGAGAATGTTCTTACAGTTTGGACTGAAGAGCACATTCCTGGTGCAGTTACAATTATTCCAGCAGCAGGTATTCCCCCGACACTGCTCAGCAATTGCAAGTACTGCTTTAAAACATCAAATACAGAATGTTTAGTTCGTAGAGAAAATGGCCAGGGCTGGTCTTGTAGAAACAGCCAGCCTGGGTCCCACAGCATCTGGAACTCTTACATGTTGTAACCTCACTACATGGAAGATAGTAATGGAAAATGGGGTTTTTGCAAGGGAATCCCCTGACATTCCTACCTGGATGATCTACCTCTCTGTTCTTCTTACACACAGATTCTCCATCAGACTGAGAGTCAAGTCTCTCTCACCTCCTTTAAGAATACCCCCAACCAAAGGGAAGCCAACACTTAATTCTGTTTTTCAAAAGGAAGAGAAAGTCGTGTCTTGGGAAGGAGGGAAATCAAATAAAAAATGTAATGCTGGAGAAGAAAGGCAAGAAATGCGGTTGCCACGGAAACCGGAGCAGAAGTAGAAACTTTCCAGCACAGAGCAGAACCTAAAAATGAGAAAGCAGAGTGGAGAGGCTTGGCAGATAGCCCACAGCTCCCACCACCTTCTCCTCTCCTCCTGGCGAAGCTTCTTAGTCATCTTTGCCACGCGATGGAAGCACTCTGTGTGTTCAGTGAGGGAGGCTCTGCCCCTGGGTCAGGAGCTGTAAAACAGCCCTTGAGGTACGGCAGCCATGGCAAACCCCACACTCTGTGTGACCCTGTTTGACTGTATTGGCACCACTTGGTGCCACATCACTGAACAATGGGAAAATTGGCTGGGAATGGGCATAAGGTCACAGTGGGTTTGGGAAGTAACTCAGAAAGTGGAAGCAAGACCTTGGTTCTTACCTTGTTCACACCAAGGCTCTTACAGCGCAGCAATAAGCTACGTAACTAGCCCCAAGTGGGCTTGAATACACTTCTCATCCCCTTTTAGCAGGGAAAACAGATCATCTGAGATCTGCTCCAAGTGCTGCACTGACTCTGACAAGACTGGGACACAGTAACTCAGATCTGTCACCCTCTGCTCTCATCTCAGTCACACACTGCTCCTTGTCAGAAGTCTGCCTCGGGCATAGGGCATGTTTCATGTCGGGTTACCAGTTGCATCCAATGTATTTTGGAAAGCAGAGGTGTATTTCATACATTCAATTCTATCTCTGGATTGTTTGCTGCTGGCATGTTTAAGTCAGCTCTGTGCGGTAAAGTAATATAGTCACTGGATTAGCAATTATTAGGGTCACATATGCTTTTTAGCATGCCATGGAAAAAGGCAGCTTGGGAAAGCTGGGAACGTTACCAGGCAGTGCTGTAAAACCTTCATCCTGGCCAGGAACTGGCTCGGGTGAAAGAATGTGAGTGTACCTGGGCCTGTGTGCTGCTACAGATGGAAGTAATGAAACCTACAGTGTTTAGATTTCATTTAGTCATATTCTTGGAAGTAAGCACGTGTGAGAGAGTTGTGCTGGTTTGACCCCAGGCTGCTCAGCGTCTTACCCAATTGACTTCTTTTTTCATGCAATAGAAAATGAAGGACAAGCCAAAAAAACCCCCATCTTTACGTCTTTGTACGTGAGGTCTGGGCACCCTGATCTCAGATACAGCACCCCAAGTGCTGTTATCACTAACAGCAGCCACAGTAAGGCCCACACATAGTTAAGTCTGCTGGTTTGCCACTGCCTTTACTGCTGAGCTGCGCTGCAGCCGCCTCACCTGGACTAGTTCTTTGCCTTTCATGTCTCATTGAAACACTAGTCTGAAACAGAAGGGTTTGTGGTTTGGGTTTTGTCCTGTCCCTACAGGCCCGTGTCAGAAACCCCTCTCCATGTTTCTTGTAGCCCCTTTAGGCACTGGAAGCTGCTCTAACATCTTCTCAGAGCCTTCTCTTTTCCTGACTGGTGTTGAAGCCTGGTGGAACTCACTCCAATTCTTCATTGGCACTTGTGATGGGAGTAAAATGGATGCAGGGTTTTTTGTTTGGGGTTTTTAAATGTTCTTTGGCATCCGTGCATGAAAACGCCTGTACACAGCAATTGCAGAGTGTGACCTTGTATTTCTTTCCCTAGGCTATTTCTAACGCCAAAGACAAAGTTTATTCAGCTAAACCAACAAGTATAAAAGGCCTGGCCATGGCGGTTCAGTTCCCGGATGGGGGTATGTGTGTGTGTTCTCTGCACTCCGCAAAAACGACTTAAGGGGAGAACAGCTCTGGGGAGGAAGCGTAACCACTTGTGTACTTGGTTACTGTGGGCTCCTTGGGCCGATCTCCATGGCAAGGGCGGGACTTTCCGGGTACAACCCACCAGTCCCGAGCTTCAGCCGAGCCGGCGCCGTCCTGCCTGCGGGCGGCAGCAGAGCCGTGCGGAGCGACCCGGCTCCGGTGCTGACCTCCGGCCGCTCGTCGCTGCCTTCCCTTGGCTGCATCAAGGGCTTCCGATGGGGAGACAAAGACCGTGGGGAGCTGTTGTGAAGGAAAACCCGAGTGCTCATTTGCCGGGTTAGAGCACGGTGGTAATGAAGGAATTTACCTGGAAGGGCGGCTTTGACAAGGTTAAAGATAGATAGTGCGTTAGACGCTTCTCACAGTGTCGACTTGTTACGAAAGAGTCTGGCGTGACAGGGAAAACATCCCTTTAAGCGGTGTTAGAATGCAGGTCTGTCTTCAGAGCATAGCAGTTCCATTAGGCTTAAAAGTGCTGACATAGCACTCCGGGTTTGTGGCATTTTCAGCTGAACAGGCTTCCCCTCCTCTTCCATGCCCTGTGCTTGGTGCATACAAATGACTTTTCTATGTGCCCAGAGCTGAGACATTAAAGTTGTCTTTGTTTTATATGGCTTAATTTGAAACTCTCTGATTTCCCTTGGAATAGTGAAAGTATTGCTGGATTCTGAGGGCTTGTTTGTTCCTTAGGAATTCTCAGAAGAGTTGAGACAAAGTGAATAGAGGTGTGCAGTTAATGTATGCAGACCAAAGCCCAGGCACCGCTGGCAAAAGCTGCACAATGCACTGCATTGTGCTGACTTATACACAGCTATGTGTGTGATGGGATGGAGTTTATGACTGACGTGACCTACCCAAAAGAGCCCTGCAGTTGCTGCCAAGGTTAGATTCCAGATGACTGGGGCTGTAACAAGATGCCTGCCGTGTAGTATTACCACATACTGTGTAAAGGTAGAGGCTGCTCTGTGGAGTTGCAAGGAATGAGCATTTTGGGAAATTCCTGCTCCTGATGTCTGTTTTCAGCATTGCTGCTAAGTGTTTTACCACTGCAGGTTTGACAGCGTTTGCCAGACTGGCTTGTTTGAATGTTGGCCTGAAGGAAATCTGTGCCCCTGACCCTCATGAGTTCTGTAAGGAGCAAAAGCAAAAGCGCATTTGTGTAACGAGTGAAACGGGACCTTCCAAAATCCCTTCCGTTCCAGGAGCACATTCAGCAGCTTTCTTCATGTGGAATACAGCACCCTCTGCTTAGATCTGGGGATCAGTGCTGCTGAGGCTGTGGTCATGGCCATGTAATCTGGTGTTCAAAGCTCAGACTTTCAGAAACAGTAAGGGGTATTTTTCAGCTCATGTCCTGACCTGAGAGGTCCTGCTATCAGAATGTGAATCTTAAGCTCTTCCTCAAACAGCTCTTTTGTTGGGGGTTGGAACTGAATTTCAGAATGCAAAGTGCACTCTTCCCAGATTCTTCCCTGATAGTTGCATGTACCTTGCTCTCCCTTGGCATCCCAACAACCTTAACAGCCTTTAAATAGACTCTAGGCTCGGGGTGATGGTTACCATATTGTTCCTTCTCCCTTTGCAAGCTGCTCATGGAAGAAAAGACAAGGATGGATTGGAAATTATTTGCTCATACGTAGTTCATAGTCCAATTTTTAAATCACCTCCTGCTTGTAATATTTCCAAGTCCATCAAACCAATGACCTTCCTTGTTACTTGCCCTGTCCACCTCTTAGTGCACAGCCTGCATCACAATTACCCTCACAGTTTCGGAGATGTCTATTCCCTCCTGACAGTAGGCATGAAAACCAGATGCAGTAGTATCAGTGCTAGAAATGGACCGCACATGGGAAGGTCAGTGTTTCTACTAAGTTGCTATGATGCTGTTTTTTCTCATCAAGGGGAATTCCCTTCACCCCACTCAGAAGAGCCTGTTAAACTCAGCCAGTACCAAATCCCAACAAACATCCTTTCATAGTTTCAGATTTCAGCTCCATGGCCTCTGACTGTAAGTTCCTTTAATATGTTCACAGCTCCTCTGGGAGAACCAAGCCAAGAATAACCCACAC
This sequence comes from Psittacus erithacus, assembly GCA_009867235.2. Lineage (NCBI taxonomy): Eukaryota > Metazoa > Chordata > Aves > Psittaciformes > Psittacidae > Psittacus > Psittacus erithacus. The sequence continues at coordinate 118,786 of WYDI02030998.1, forward strand.
TTTCTCAAGCCAGGCCTCCTGCTTTAAGGTGCTCCATGTTTCTTTCCCTGCTGTAGCTGAACTTGCTCATCTCCACAGCTCACACTTCCTTACGCTCTTGCGCTGCCCATAGTGAAATGAGGTGTTACCAGGCTCCTGAGAGGAGAGTGCTGCGTTCACTGCTTTCGATTTTGCTGGCTGAAGGAGGACAAAAGACTTTTAACATTGCTCTGCAGTTGCCTCTTGGCTTGGCATACTGTTCATTTCAATAATAAAGTGTTTCCTTTCATTCTCAAACAGTCAGGCCCCTGCCAGAGCCATAATTGTTCACAGATGACTCATTTTGGCTGCAGGATCAAAATGAGGGAAAAGTGCTGTTTGCACAGTCTTTGAAACGTACAAGATGGGAAGAGATGTTCACGCTTGATATTTGTACCATATGTTGTTCCTAAATTTTATTACAGAGCCTTTACATTTCAAAAGAGATTCTCCTCTTATCCTGGGGATGATTTAGAAAGAAAAAGATAAGTAGAGTTTTGACTTAGACTGAGACTAGCAAAGACTGCATAGTTTGAGCTGGGAAGCAGCATCTGGTAGGGCTGAGTGGGAGGGTCTCCTTCTGCTGTGAGAGATATATATATAAAATATGTATTTATTTTTATATATATATATGTATTTGCACTTTTTAGGTGTTGCAGACCCAGTTGTGATTTTTATCAAAATCACATTGAACATTTCATTCTTTGTGGAGTCTGGTTTGCAATCTTGCATCCTTGCAGGTTTTCCCATTTTTCTTCTCTGGAATGAAAGCCTAATGAATGTATATAGAGTGCTCATGCCCAGTCAGTGTGGCTCAGTTCCTTGCCCTGTTTGGGTGTTAACTTTCTGTTTAGAGAGTTCCATGTTTACTTCAGAAGTCCCTGCTTGGGAGGCTCAGCACAGGAGTCAACAGCAAGTTCTTTTGTTAGGGTAGAGAAGAAGGAAATGGTGTGATGGTTCCTGCGTTGCTGTTCATAAGCAAGCACGTGCTTTGTCACTTGGGAGGTATTATTTGTCTCTCCTACAATGATTGTTTTGAGGCCACCCAACTGTTTTAAATAGAACACCGAACAGGCGTCAGAAAGCTTTGCTTTCATTGCTTTAGTGTGTCATTTTGACTAAGCAGTTGTACAAACCCTGCAAACCAGTCCATTCAAGACTGTTGCCACATGGGTATACGAGGACCATGAAGAGAAGCTGTCGCTGGAACACCCTTTGCAAGTGCCCAAGGAAAGAGTTAGCATTGTTAACCCGGTAAAAGAGAGAGTATTAGAAGAATAAAGAGTAGAAATTCAGTAGGAAGAGGTTTTGCTGTAGCTTTTTCCCTCTAAAAACATGATGGGTGTATTAGTGGAATGGGTATATGTAGACCAGACCGTTAATCTTGTTACAGATAGTTACAGAGGAGAAGACTGGACATGAGTTGTTTCCAGTAAGTTCCTTCACAGAGCATCCCGTCCCTGGCATTGCCCTCACATTGTCTTTTATATTTCTGTTATTTCAAGGAGGTCCTTCACTCTTTGCAATCAGCTGCACTTGGACAATAACTTCTCTCACACCGGCACTGTGGTGTGTGCCAGAAGGAAGAATGTAAAATAACAGAAACCACCCTCACAATGGTATTTAAAAACTGATTTCCAGTTGCTTTTGTGAGCTGGTCTTAAAAAACAATAGTTACATTTTCATGTTTTAACTTGCTAAGAGGGTCTTCTTTTAAAATACATGGTGTTTCTGTGACAACTGTCATGGAAGCCTGATAAGGAAGATGGCTAAAGAGCATACTTGCCAAAATATTCCTTGGAAGAGTAATCTGATGCCAAAAAGCAAATAAAGGAAGCAACTCTATGTGTAGCGTAGTTTGCAAATTATGTGGCAAGGAAAGGAAGAAAATAATCTGTCATATGAAAAATGGAGTTTGGATTGTATGTACATAAATCAGCGATTTGTTCTAGGAGCGTACGATCATTATCAGGCATTTAAACATGAACTGGAAGTGTCTAATCTATTAATTAATCAGGAAGTAAGTTTTACACAGCATGTGGAATCAAATTCATCTTTCATTTCATTTGTCAACATAGATGCTGCTTTCAGTGTGATGTTGTCATGCGATTAAGCACCCCAAGTGCTGATTCATACAGCTGTGTAGCTCCCATGTGTCCTTTGGAAGCAGCTCTGCCTCAGGAGGTGAGCAGGAAAATGTCTGCTTCCCTTGGAGCAAACTGGGTTCCTCAGGTTAGGTACATGTTTGTGCGCAGAGTGAGTCACTGACTCTAACACCTGTAAAACCTGTTTTTTCTCCCACCTGCAGTTAAACCAGACCAGACTTCATATGAGCACGGATTGTGATGCCCTGCAGCAACGTTCAGAAAGATTCAGCTGGTTTTGCTGACCTTTTAGCACACCACATTGGCAAGCTGGTGTATTAGAACACTTAATAAATAGCTGAGACTTCTGCTAATAATAACTAATACATTTGGCATAGGAAGGCAGTGATGCCAAACTTTTATCAGCTTGTTCCCTCCAGCAAAACCCCAGCAAGTTCAGTGCTGAATTAGAGAGTAAATATTTTTAGGAGTTAATTTATTTTGTTATATGAGTATTTGGATGCAAGTTAATGCAGAATACACAGTTTATTAAAATAACTTATTATTACATCTAATAATTACATTCCTAACCTAAAGGGGATGGTTTTTTAATTTAAATTTGCAGATAGGGAAGATCAGCATCTAACTCATGTGAGTAGGGAGCAGCGTGTGAATGTGTTCTTGTATTAACATCAAGAACTAGTACTAACTGAACATCAAAATCCCACATGCAGCCCTTCATTAGATCTTAGACTTCCCTCTTTGTTTCTGCACTTTCCTCCTCACTGGCACAGAGCACTCTGCTGGCTGCTTTCTGCAAGACTTGGCTGACAGCCCTTCTCTTTGACCATTTGTCTTCTGTGTTACCTGTTGCAATGTTTAAGTCTTCTTTGATCATAGCAGCTCATCAGCTAAGCTCCCGTTCCAGATGATCTTTTGGGGTCCCTTCCAACATGGGCTGGTCTGTGATTGTGATTGATGATTCCTGTACCAAACAAGTTGCACGTCTCTGCTATTTACTGTGAGTAACGGAGACTGCATCTGGTCAGGATGGACACATGTCTTTCAGAGATGGGGCAGCCATAGTTTCTCTGGGCAGCCTGTGCCAATGTCTCACCACCCTCAAAGGAAGAACTTTTCCTAATGTCTAATCTCAGTCTCCCGTCTGCCAGGGCAAGGAGAAAACTTGCACTCCATGTGGTAAATGTCATGATTAATATTAGCACAAATCTGGGAAAAAGTTCCCATCATTGTGTATTACTGTCAATAGCAAATTTCCAGACAGCGGCATTACAAGACTGAAGTGAATCACCTCTGAGCAATCCATCCAACTTTCCCCATTCGTTCTCCCATGGACAGAAACCCCTGGAGCAGCCGTGGCCTGTGGTGCAGCCAGTGCCTGCTGTGTCGCTGCTCTGGCACTGAGTGGGAGCTGGTGCCAGCGTTGTCCAAGGGAATTCTTTATGGGGGGGGTTCTTCTGCCAAGACGAAATGTGTTTGGTTCAGGCTGGCTGCTGAGGTGACCCCTGTAAATAGCAGCGTTAGTTCAGCTACTCAGAGGAGTAAAAGCATTTCAATGAGCGCACTTGAGCTGGCTGTAGGTTGAGTTCCCAGAGCGCCCCATGGGTCAGCTCACAGAGGCCATGCACAGAACTGCTTGCGCTTTGTCTTGGAGAAAGAAATGGGAGATCTTTGGAAGCCCAGAGCTGAAGTTACTCCATTAATCACTCAATGAATCTTTGTTAACATTTGATTTTAGTAATAAGGTTTTCCTAAAGAATAATCAGACTTAAACATTTCCTCCCAGCAGCTACTCATGGAACATGCATAGTCCTAGCAGTGTTGTACAGTTCCCATTGCTGTAGGAGCAGCTTTATTTGATGTGGGGTTCTGTACAAGATACTTTTTGATATGGGATTTGTTGCTATACAGTGCAGACTTTGCCACTCATGGGGTTGTTTCTCCTGGGTTGTTGGAAGCAGCACAAGCTGGTTTGGGGATGTTCGATTCTGGTAAGAGTTTCTTCTTCAGTTTGTGTTGGGACTCCGTGTGTTTAATTGCTTCATTAGGTGTGTGGAAATCATAGCACAAGTTTCAGATGGATTTTGACATTCTAAATTTTATTAGCATCATTTCCAGTCAGGTTATAAACCAACTTCCCCAAGTAGTGTTTCTTTGTCGTTAGGAATACATGTCAGTAAGCTTAGACTAAGTTACTGGGTTTATTTTGGGTTCCCCAGCTAGCTGAAAGCTGGTTTGAAAACACTTCTGTTCTTTAGTTCTATTGTTCTACTGGGAAGTAGTCAGGAAACGTGTCCTGCTTTGAGGCTGGTCCGTGTGTTTCTTCCGTGTTTCCCCGCAGTCCGGAGCTCATTGCGTGGCTCAGGAAGCGGCGCCAGTCAGGTTCTCAGACACGCTGACTCTCCTCGGCATTACTGTAACCTGCCCGGGACCCAGCAGCCCTTCCGATGGGAATCACTGCATGTGCTATTCACAAAGCACTACACGTCCTTCCATTGCAGGGAATAACATGTTTGTCCCCCTCCTGTTTGCCTGTTCCGCACTGATTTGGAGCTGGAATGCCATACTCTGTTCCCACTGTCCAGAAGCTGCCACCTGTACACAGAAAGCAAATGTGAGCTGAAGCTCAGTGTGTTGATAGACTTGCTGGGAAGTAGAAGTAGAATCCCTAGGCTTTAGTTTTATTTCTCTTGCTTGGAGAGCAATGAATTTGATGCTTAAATGTAATGTAAATGTTTATTTACTGTGAGGGTGGTGAGGCACTGGCACAGGGTGCCCGGAGAAGCTGTGGCTGCCCCATCCCTGACAGCATTCAAGGCCAGGTTGAATGGGGCTTTCAGTTCCTTGCAGCCCAAAGCAGTCTGATTCTCTGATTCCTCATTTTGATCCTTAATCTGTGTACCACCTTGGTGCAAGGCTATCAAAAACCTGATACATTCTAGCTAAGGTGGTAAGGAAATTAATTTCCCTTTGCGTAGTCATAAAATAGTCATAGTTTTCCATTAAAATATTAATAAGATGTAGTTTATTTTTAATTGCGTGTATGAAACTTTCCTTTTTAGGTCTTCAAACAAATATGTCACTGAAGATTTTGCTATGGGTACAGCTGAATTGAACCTTAAGTTATCCTTACGCAACGGAAATTGCCTTCCTCTGGCTCTGCGTTTATGTATCCCTGGTAGCCTTAAGGCAATAAGCCTGGAATTCTTCCAGCTTCCAGTGTGCTGAACTGCAGACTGCAAAGGACTTGTGAGGAAATTCAAACAGGCACATCTTGAGAGTGTCTGGGATCACTGACAAGAGCACTCTTATGTTTCTTTTACTTTTTAAAAGACAGGTATTTTGTAGAGATTATTCCCTTATTCCTTCTGCCTCAGACTGTGGAAGGAATATAATCACTTTTCAGAGGTAGAGCAGTTACATTGACAGGGAAATGTGGGCTGCAGTTTGATGTTTTCCAGCTTCTCTGTGATCCTTCTGTAGTTCATGGACCTAATGCAAATCAGAAGTTAAGCTGATACCCACCACTCCTCCCTGCTGCCCAGGCAAAACCTTCCCTTGCTTATTTGTTTGGACTTCTAAAAGCCTCACTTCACTTCTTTGGGAGACAGAACTGAAATCATGAAAGCTGTTGTTTCCAGATGGAGGGCTGAGCTCAGAGGCCATTAATATGTGTGTGGACACATTACTGTACCTCATACCTGCACACACAGAGCTTTTGGAGCTGCTCTGGGCCCCACAGACAGAACACAGGAACTTTCACTTTCGGAATAAGGAATTCCCCATAAAATCCGAGGGAGTTAAGAGGAATGATTGTTTCCCTTTAAAGCCCTTTGGGAAAGCAGGAAAGTGAGAGGTCTTAGGGGCTGCCTCAGGAACGTGCGGTCTAAGTACAGTCATTATTTTCCAGGCACAAAGCAATAAACAAATGCTAAAACAGGCAAGTGTCAGCCACTGGGGAGGCTTCTGTCATGGGCATGGCTTCTGTCATGACATGTGGCTTCTGTCACGATACGTGGTTTCTATCAGTTACCCCCCCAGCCCCGCAGCCCTGCTGTAGTTGAGCAGCCTGCTCCTTTTGCTGTCAAATCAAACAAGCCCATGTTTGTGTAACTCTGCAGCCCAGAACTTAGTCTGGTGCTGATGCAGACTTTATTCACATGCTGTTAGTTTTGGTAAAGGAGTGAAATAAATCCAGTTTACAGAGCCTCAGTGGCCAGGCAAGAGCAGTAAAGGATGGGAACGCCAGGTCAGTGATGGGTGCTCTGATTTCCCTCTGAAGCCCAACAGTGCATCAAAATGGGTGTTTTACTGAGGCATTACAGTTTGGTAGATGCTTAATTTGATGGGTTAGGTTTGTGTTTGGTGTTGGGGAGGGGGAGTTAACACCCCCAGAATCACTGCCAGGTTTGGCTCCATTTGCTGCCCTCACTGAGGCTTCAGCAGAGCCCCATGACAGAGCTCATCCTTCTGCTTGGGGAGGGAACAGCCTGACTGTGGTGTGTTATTTTAGAGATAGAGGTTTTAATGTTGTCAGCTTTCCTCCAGAGCAGTTAATATATCTGACGTTCGCAAGTTATAGGTTCCGCTGTACAAAAGAGCTCTTGTGTCAGGATGGGGCCTGCAAAAAGCAAAAAGAGAAAAAGAAAAAAGAAAAGGAAGAAAATCAAGAGCTGGATTAATTGGAAAGGTCCAGACCAGTCACATTCCCTCCCAGATGGGTCATTCATTTTGTTGCCTGCTGCTATGTAGCAGCTGAACTTCAAGTGTTCAAAAACATTGTTGAGGTGAGAAAGACAGAGGCAAGCTGGCGAAAACGAACAAAACTCCAGCCATTTCTGCTCTTATAGCAAAGCTGCTTTCTCTTGTCAGGAGAGTTTATAGCCCCTCATTAACGTCTCCTGGGTCATGGTCACCTGTGTGAGCGTTTCTGAAGGTACCAGCTTGATTAAAATGAAAATCCCTCAACACGGTCCTGCAGCTGAAGCGCAAGCGGGTGAAGGCACATGGCCGCAGGCACATCATCTGTGGTTCTGCCTGCCTGTAGAGGATGCGCACGGCCTGCCATACCCCAGGTAGTGTGAGGATAAGTCACCTACTGACACACATGAACCTTCCCTTTCAGCTTGTCTGAGCTCAGAGGAGCTTTTGGAATAGTTTTGTTTAAGCTTTCATTTTCATCAGTGCCTTTTGTACTGGTGGGAACGACAAAAGGAAAATTAAATTGGATTGTCTGCTTTAAATTCCTTCCCAGTGATAAAAGCGTAATTGTAAAAGATTCTTTTAAGAGCTACCAGCTCAGTTATTAAGACACAAAGGGCAGAGACAAACCTGAATACTTGGCTTCTTGTCTACAGTAAATCTCTAGCTGAACCTCAGCATTTTCAGACTTCCCTATCACTGTCTTCCAGATGTTCTCAGCTCTGTTTGTGAGCTGAATCCCCTACACAGGATGAGTCTCTGCTCATCTGGAAAGTGGTTGTAGTTCTGTGCTTTTTAGTTTCTTTTTTTAATCTAAATATGGAGAAAATACAGTGACCCTGGGTAACAAGAAGAGGGCAGATGTGCAGTAACAGAAGCCTTTTCCTTTATGCTGGAATCTGATGTGGGCTGTGGGAAGCAATGGTGCATGAGGTGGAAGCACAGAGGAATGTCCCTGTGCAGCATCCCTCTCCCAGGGGCAGAGGGAGCCTCTGCTGTCCAGCTGGGATCTGCCTCCTTGACCTGAACTTGGTGTTGCCCTCTTGATTGGCTGTTCCTGCTCTGCCTAAAAGCTGGCGCTGAATTCCTGACGTGTGGCCTCAAAACCAGGCATGGACTTGCCTGAAGATTCAGACCTGCTTTCTTCCTCCTGGAAGGGCCTTTCTCAGCTGATAAACTGAGTTTATCATGGGTTTACTGCTCAATATGGGAACAAGGAAATCCAGGGTTTGTGGAATTCTGATGTTTTCCATGACTGCACAAGGTTATGAAATGCTGAAATTAAGGCGGATGGTTGGTGGTAGGGAAGGGACTTGTTACGCTGAGGGGGCTGGAGTCTGATCATTTCTGCCTCTTGTTATTGAAGGTAGCACATAGTATAATCCAGAGAAGCCTTCAAGCTTCTGAAGATGCTCCTCCTAAGTGGGGAACGCAGCCTGTCCTCAGCCAAACCTGCCTCATGCGGCAGCTTCGCGAGACACTCTAAAGAGAAACTACCACCAGAACTAGGACAGAGAGCAGAGAGGGATTGTGCAAGTGTCCTTCTGCACTTCGTCCCACTCTGATGAGGTGTTTCTGTTGCCTGCCCACTCGTGTGAAGAAGCGGCAGCACATGAAGCTCTTGGCCTTCAGAAATGTTGTCTGTGGCTCTTCCTTCAGAGCACTTTCTGCGATAATTCACTTCTGACCTTCTCAAACTCTCAATGTGGAGTGATATTTTTTATCTGGTTATCTCTTTTATTTTATTTTTCTTTTCTTTTCCTCCATGGCTTAAAGTGTTAATTCTGCCCATTGAAATGTGATTTTATTGAGCAATATGAGCTGGAGGCGGAATCTTCACTGCCACCACAACCCAAATGGTAAATAGGCTCTTTCTCTAATTTGTGGGATGTGCTATAACTCAGTTTGAATGTTGAAAGGAAATGGGCCTCCAGGGGAGTCTGGAGCTCTGTTCATTCAACTTCTAATTAAAGTTTTCCCCTCTCAAGTTTCACTTTATTTTCCGGGGCTTTTGCTCCATGATGATTATTAACATGTGTCCCATGGCCAGGAAATCATTATACCCTTCCCCAAGCCAGTCTTTTGGAGATCCCTCTTGCTGCAGACCAAGTCGCCTGAAACTTCATCTCCGAAATGATCTGATGGCCGGGGCAGGTAGAAACTAGCTGCACCCCGAGGCTCCCCAGCACTTTCCTGCAGCAAGCTCTTGAGCTTTTCCAGTGCAGTTTGATCAGATGTTGCTGTCTGGCAGAGAGGATCCAGTCCAGGATTTCTTCCAGCCTATTCTTCACGTTTCAAGAGCCCAGGCTAACTCTGGCTTCCTATTCCAACTCCAGCAGGCTTATCTTTTTTGGGGCAGGAATTGTTAGTACAGTTTATCTTGCTCGCTGCAAGTCCTCCCTCAGCTGAGACATGTTCTCTGGTGCCGGGATCTTTTTTTCCCCCCTCTCTCTCTTTTTTTATGTTTTCTTCTTGTTGTTTTTCTTTTTAAATGTGTAAAGTGAAGAGTTCCTCTTCCCCTCCCACCCTTTCCATTCCAAAGAACCAACCTCCAGTGAATTAACCGCTGGAGCTGTTGCTGCTGTGCCAGAGGGGAGAGTGAACCTGTGCCTGCATGTGTTTATGTGTAAAATAGATACCAAAATGTCAATGAACAGCAGGAAAAGTTCTGGGAGACCATCTTACTACTATCGACTGCTCCGGAGGTCACGACTGCAGAGACAGCGAAGCAGATCCCGGAGCCGGAACAGGCCGCTTAGTAGGGGTAATTGCAACACCCGTTCTCTTCCATTGCCACTGCAAAGACATAGGTGCTGTTGCTCCGTTATTGTAGATAAGAGTGACCGGTGCGAGGATGTGTAAGCGTACCTGTGTGCTGCGTTGAGCTTCACAGGACAGTGCTCGTGTCTGCTGCAGGGGAGGGAGAACTGTTTGATTTAAAAGGCTTAGCTGGGGGAGTCAGGCTTGGGTTGTTGCTTATGGTGGCTCTAACACCTTGTGTAGCTGTAACTAACCTGGTCCTTTCACTTATTCATGGTTCTTCTTGTTTCTTCATGTGTATAATTAAGGTAACTACTTTTCTGGGCTGTTTGGAGGCCTAACTGATGGTGATAGAGGTGTGAAAATCCTTCATTAAGAGATGGTATCTATCTGCAAAGATGTGTTGCTGGAACTTCTTGCTCCTCCTGGGCTGAGCATCACCAGGGGTTTTGGAATTACAAAGCTGAGTGCAGTTTAGGGGTTGGATTTTCAAAAGAGCCTGAAGATTGTGCTCCAGAGGCACTGCAGAAACCTGTGGGACTCGTATTCCCAAATCACTTTGTGCTTTTAAAACCCCTGCTCTAAAAGGGCCTATTTGTCCTCATCAGCAGGAGTGAGGTCCAGGGAGTAATGTTTCTTTAGGGCATACTCACTCATGCAGCCCATTTATTCTACTTGAGGCAGCTACTGACCCAGTTGCATTTTAAAAATCAGCTTTTCTGCCTTTCTCTTCTAGTGTGAAAGAAATGTTTACTGATGCTTATGCCTGGCCTTGGGGCAGGCAAAGAGGCGGGAGGCTGCGGGTCACTTTGCTGCTGAACTGTATTTCGGAAAGGAGGGGAGAGGGTTTGTGTTTGGCCTCTAGTGAGACAGTCCGGTCACATTTAGAATGTCTGAAGCTTAATCAAAGCCGTTAATTGAAAAGGACCTTTCACTGTTAGTGTGTGAGTAAAAAGCCATAGTGAAAAGCAGCACTGCGTCAGGTGTTTGTGCAGATCCAGTTAATCACCGGAGTTAATCCTGATTTATGAAGCAGGTTCTGAAGCAGACTCTAGCACTACAAGATTTAGCTCAGTGCAGTGTCCTCTTGCTGCTTTTCCTGGCATTCAGGACTTCTTAAAGGATTTTGAATCATCACTAAGAAAACAATAGGAAGCTGAATCAGTCCCTGAGCTCCCGCTTTTCCTTTGAGCACGCAGTGGTTTTCTTTCCATGGTTTTGTTTTGCCTGTCAGGGAGGAGTGTTTGTAAACTCCAGAGCATGTAACAGTTCCTCTTCCTCCTTTGTGCTGCTCAAACCCAAATATTTTGCTGTCATTTCAGTTACTGTGACAAACTAAATGTGTGAGTTTCATTTAGGTAACCCATTATGAACTTAATGGTGTGATATGTTATGAACACAAGGAATATAGAGGCAGTTTGATGGAAATGGAATTCAGCCCTAATGTCTGTAAGGAATTGGATTTGAACCAACGGAAATCTTCTCGCTGTTGATCTCTCCCTGGGTATTTGGTGTTTGTCATATGTTGTCCCTCGGATTCCTGCCTGCTGGAATACCCAGCACTAGTTGAGCTCTTCTTGTCCATAGATCTTACAGGGATTTGTAAATGTGGATAAGAGTTTTCTCTTCATTTTTGACATGTTTTGGTGAGGGATGCAGAGGTGTCACGCAGCAAGGCCACGCACTGGGGCTGTGGTAGGGCTTGATTCAGAACCTGGAGTTATTTCCTTGGCTCCTGTGCCTTTGCTGCCATTCTGGGCAGTGGGAAGGGAGTGCCAGGTACATCGAAGGAAATGCTTCCTTTGCAGTTTTGGTCCCACAGAAGGTTAGTGAGCAGGAGGCTGTAGGGGTGTGGGAGCTATGGAGAATGCAGAAGTCAGAATGAGGGTTGAGGGGTTTTTGTTGTAATGTTAACTTCCAAAACCTACAAATCCTGGTGAAGGAAGGAGCTGAGGGTCCCACAAATGCTGATGTGCAGCGTGATCCGCAGTACTCAGACATTAGAAATCCTTAGCAGGAGGTCACCATAAACTCGTTGGAGTTATTTCACAGGAACTGGCAATGGTCTGGTTGCCACATGTATGTTTCCCACACATCCTCTTGGCAGCTTTTTGCTCTCTACAGGCTCCAGACCCTTTGCCAGGAACCCCAGACAGCCCAGGTAGCCCATGACCCTCGCTGGAGGAGCAGCAGTACCTGGAAGTTGAGCTTTTCCACGGTATGTTACTTCAGCAGGTTATCAGCATGCTTTTGGACAGGGAGTTGTTACCCATTTACCAGGCTGGAGGAGGTCTCTGCTGGCGCGAAACCCCCTCTCCCCATCTGGAATCATTCACTGCTCTGCATGAGCCGTGGATGATAAATCCTTGATGCTGGCGCTGACAGTGGAGCACCCAGGAGCTGCAGGTGCTGCCATCTGCTGCCAGCAGGCTCAGGTTTGCTCTGGGTCCGAGAGCCGCTTTCCGCCCTCTCTAGACTATGTCAATCTCTTTGCATACAGAAGAGGTTGGGTTTAAAAGCCTACATTTATACATTGATATTTTCCCCTATGCCTCCCTGAGGAAGCAACGCCACCGATCACACTCACCCTACTGACCAGGTGACTCCCTGAGGGCCCTTTGTGGAGCACAACCTGCCCAGGACCAACATCCCACCTCAGGCTGGGTTACAGCTCACACAGCCATGGCACGGTCACAGTCTGCTGTAGCTGAAACTGACTTTGGGAAACAGGGCTTGCTTCCTGAGGTAGGAAGGCTGTAGGGATAGCTGCTCCCTCAGGAGAGCTCTGCTGAGCACATCAGATAGGCAACGTGAGCAGAATGCGCATTTTCTATGCAAGTATCCAAGGTGAGTGGGGTTTGCTGTCTGCTGGGACTCCAGATGCAGATAGTCTGCTGTGGCTTGCAGAAAAATGTATAGGACTGAGCTCTTCACTATGACATCCAGCTCATGTGATGGTTCATGTGGTGGTACTCTCTATTCCAGAGCTCTCTGGTTAGCCCTGGTGCTTTTAGCATGCATTATGTGTTTCAGTGTGTTTGCCAGTCTGTCCCTGTGGGAGAGCCAGGGGTAGAATAGTGGAAGACCAGTGGAAGTGATGGGGAGGGTGAATTTGACCAGAAGAGGACAGCATGCTGTCAGAAGCCTCATGGGGTCATGCCTCCAGTGTGCTGTTTGACAGTGGATAAACAAGAGATGTTTAACCCCACTGTTCATCTTTGTTAGAGTGATGATAATGTGTGAAATCTCCTGGCTCTGCTCTCCACAGGGATTCAGGACACGCTGCAGGTATACACTAGTTAGTTAAAAACCTTAACTGCAGAAACCCCATCTCCTCCATGGACCATCTGTTCAGCTCAGAGATGTGTGTAACTATATGAGGAATCATGGCAGTAATTATGGTTACTACCAGGTGATCCATCTAATGTACTGGAAGGTACTTGGGAGGCAGAGAGGGTAGAAGGAGAATTGTCAGTAAAAGCAACACCTGCTCCTGCCTGTAGTACTCTGTGGCTTTCTTCATGGTATCTCTGCTGCTACTTAATTATGGGTTTAATGAAGGAATGGGGATCAGCAGCATGTGTTCAGTTTGCTCATAGAAACTACTCATGGATGCTCCATTCACAGGTTCATATCTGAGCAGATGCAGTTTTGGCTTCAGGTCTTTCTTCTGTGAAACTCTGCGGGTAATCGGCTGTCATCAAAGCTCTGAGAATTGGAGAACATTTGGAGTTCCTGATCTTGAAGGTTTGGTGTTGCTGATACTTTTGACTCTGTCAGCTCCTTGGACAGAAATGTCTTGCTCGAAGTTCTGTTTATCACAGATGCTTTTCAAGGTGTTCTATAAAAAGGATTTTTATTAAACAGGCTTTCTTCTTTTCCTTTGATGGCTGCTGTGAAGAGAAAACCGACTGATCTTCAGCAGAGCTCACTATTTTAGCACACCAAACACTGAGAGCTCGGAGGCAAAGGTCAGACTGGTTTTCTCTCAGCTCAGGCTATTCAGGTACACATCTCTTGAAAATGGCTGGAATTTTGTCTTTTTCTCTCTCTATTTGATGAAATCGAAACCTTTAAAGTGCTAAATGAGAGATCAGCTTATACGCAAATAGCCAATACCTTAGGGATTGAGGCACTCGCTTGGGATGAGGGAAGCAGAGACTTGAAAATTGTCCCAGCATGTAACAGGATGTCATAACAACAAAGGAGGTCTTCTTAGATGTAAATTTAACTGAAATTTCACGTGTTTCACTCTAATCTTTCCCAGCTGAAAATCTGTTTTGTAGCATGTTAACAAATGTGATGTCCAACACGGGATGCCACATGGAACTTCTCCCTTTCCACCTCTGCAGGGCTTTGTCCTGTAGACACAACTGAATTGGATGTCATGAGGGAAGGATCTCTCTCATTCTGATTAGAAAGATTTCCCTTACTGAAAATTCCCACTTTATTGTTAAGTAAGATTCAGGGTGAAATAATTCATTCATTCCCAGTACAGTACTTTGTTCTTTCATGATCCACAATTAACTTTCCCTTGAATTACACGTAGCTCCATGCCTTTCAGATTCTGGAAAACATGGATGTTTCAATGTGTGTCTTCTGTTTGCACTCACTCTAAATGAGGTTTAGCTTAGATATCTCTAGCCATGGTAGGGCCTGGGTGTTAGAATCCCTGCATCATCCTCAAACCTACCGTTTCTGATAGCTCAGCAGTGACCAGATCTGTGTCTCAGAAGAACAGCACCGTAATCGACTAATGAATAAATAAGCAAATAAGTAATTTATCATGTACTGTCCCAACAGAACCCCTCCCCACGCTTACAGTGCCTTTATCTATCTGACGGCCCCCGCCATGGGCTATCCTGCTCAGTCATCTTCTGGTCACAAGCCTTGGCAGGCATCACTGGGGTCATTTCAAACTTAGAACCACACTTCCCATTCTTCATTTATCCTTCACTTAGGTTTAAGTTGCAAGTTTTAAGTTACTCACTTTAGTAGCCAATCAATAGCACAATCATAGTGTTATGTTATATGGCCTTATGTTCTGCGTAGCCAAAGGGGTACCTGCATGTGAGATTTCTTGAAGAATCCAAATCCTGTGCCTTAGAATACCTATAGTAGTTATTAAAAATGTTGCATAACAGTGTTTTTCATTTATGGGCTGAGAGCAGCGAGTGAAGAGTCCAATAATAAATGTGAGTGATAGGGTTTTTTTTCCAAGGGTGGTGTCTTTTAAATGCCAGGAAAAGGAAAGCTTCCTGCTTCACAGTGTTTAATGACCATCGCTTTGTTTTTTCCCGTCTCTTTAGTGGCATTTTCTCTTTGCACTCCATTTCTATTTGAACTCTTGCAGTTTTTCATTGAAATTTTAACAGCGTGGCTGACAGATGCCCATAGAAAAGATATGCAAAATATTTTAAGCTGTGTTCTTTGTAGGAACTATTCAGTGGCAGCCGTGCTATTCTTAGCACCAGTGCTCCAGCTGAGAAAGTGCCGCATTTATTCAGTGCTTAATTGTCTAATAAAAATCTCCACTAAATCTAATAGCTTGCATGATGGAGGAATTCTTAGAATCATAGAATCATGGAATGGTTTGGCTTGGAAGGGACCTCAAAGCTCATCCAGTTCCAGCGCCTGCCATGGGCAGGGGCACCTTACACTAGAGCAGCTTGCTCCAAGCCCTGTCCAACGTGGCAATGATTCTTGTATTGTTTTGTATTTTCTCTAGCATGTTTCTAAGAGCTGCAAATACTTGGTGGAGTTGTAAGGTAGATCCATTCTTGTTTAGTGTGGCGGCCAGGGATAACCTGCAGGAGGTCCTGGGGTGCTCAATGACAATCATGGCACAAGCTCCAGCAGCCCACTCTCTGTTTTTCCCTAAGGCTTTCCTTTTGCTCCAAGGTAAGAGGAGGAGTTTTGACTCCCGTGTTCTTTGAAATTGTGACCATAACCCCATGGCTCAACTTTCATTGTCCCAGCAGATGCATCTTTTGGAGATAACGAAATACAGCATTAGTCTTGATGGCACCATGAGACTTGTCAGTGCTGCCTAAGAGTAACTCAGGGAAATCACTATCTAAGGAACAACTTATTTAATGCTGTGACAGAAATTTGGAAATTGTACCAGCAGCTTTCAGGCAACTTGAAGATTGACTCTTGTCTCTCTATGCTCACCTTGCATTTTATCTCTATTTTAAGGCCTTTTCTTCTAGTAGTAACCTCACATTCCCTTAACGGTGTTGCTAAGAGGGGCTGATTGCTCTAAAAGGAAGTAGCAGAGCTGCTCCCAAGTAATGCAGTGTGAGTTTTTATCTAAAAGCCATACGTAATAAATGAAAAAGAGATTAAAAACCCTGGTCTGAGTCCAACATGGAATTGCTTCCAAAAGCATGCTTAGAAGGGTTCCAGCAGCCTGTTCATGATCGCTTATGTATTAGAGTAAGTTTGTCTCCTTACAGCCGTGGCAATCCAAACAATTTAGACACAGAGCTGCCTTTTAAAGCTTTTAAACCTATATTTCCCTTGAAGGTCTTCCAGTGTGCCACTAATCCCTTAAGTTATTGCATTGAAGGCGCTCTATAATCCTTTAATTTACTCTGCTCTCAATGGAGTCAGGAATGAGCTGGGTCACTTCCCATACTTGGGCATTATCAGTTTTGCTTTTTTCAGCTCAGGCACTGGCTGGACGTAGTTTGCTTTCATTTTAAACACTGCAGAGAGTATTTTAAATGTAGATATGAATTGCTTGTGTGTTTGTGTGCATGCATCTTCAAAAAGGTTCACAAACCCCAGAACTCACTCACCCTTTTCACTGCTAGTGCAGCCTTGGGGCAGGCTTGCCATGGTTTCCTCAGGCCCCTTTGGAAATCAGCAAATGTAAAACTTGATGGCTTTTTGAAACCTGGGAATTCAGGCACTGTATGGAGCTGGTGAGGGTCACGAAACAGCATCAGCCACAGGGGATTTCTCCCCAGCCTCATGTCCCAGACCTGCAGGAGACAAAGCTCCTCACTAAAGTGTCTCTGGCAGTGCTGAAGGTAAAGCTTTGTGGTGATGAGTAACTCCTGGCAAGTGTTGGGGTTGGTTTTAATGAGCAGAAAGACTACAAAAGGCTGTCTGGAGCAGCACATGGGCTGTCTGAATTCGGAAGGTGTGTCCTGACTGTTGCTTCTTGCCTGCATAAGGGACACGTGGATTTGTTGTAGGTTGCTCTTGAGAGCCAGGCTGGGATTCCTGACCTGCTCTCGGAGGCTGCTCACATTACTTCAGAAGTTCACTTTCAGTTGAGCATTAAAACGTTCACTTTGGATAAAAACATGCCCTGCAATTGTATAGACTTTGAGAAACATTGACAAGATAAAGACAGCCAAAGTTTTGCTTCATTAACATTTATACTGAAAGAGGAATCCTCAGATGCTGAGCGCTTGATGTTTCTTTTTGAAGCAGCCAATTTATTTGAAGTGCAAGTTTCCTTTGTACATTATGTGCTCACAGTTTTGATTTCTTGCAGTACTTCTGCATCCGTGAATTTCTTGTGGAGTCAGAGATCAAGCCTTGGCTTGTTCTGAAGTATCCAAATGTGGGAATAGGTGGACTGCTGTAAAATTTGGCATCTGGAGTTAAATTACAGGATGCTTCTTAAGCTTCTTGGTTACCATAGCAACAAGTAATAGTCATCCTTCATGATTAAGCAGTGTCCATGGTAACCAAACGAGCAAGTTTTAAATGAAAGATATTTTCCCTTTACATTTTTAGCCGTCAAAGGTTAACAGTTACTACCTTCATACCTTTAGATGGGAACAGATTTTGATCTGGCTGCCATAGTTAAAGTAAGAACATTTGGTGTTCATTTACATAACTTTACTCCTAAAACCAGCTGAATCTGGGGTGAACACCAAAATCAAGTTTCTGAGAGGGGCGCAATGCACTGATTTCCCCAGGAAGAGCCAGTGTGGTTCACAATGTGTATTGAATTGTCCTGCAGCGTTGAGCGTGCTGCTGAGCAGCTACAGAGCATATAGTTCCTCGAGGGACTGGTTCAGTAGCACGGAAGGAATCCCAACAAATACCCTGGGTCTTTTTAGGGCGGAAACCACAAGTGTTGGGGTTAGTATAGGTAAGAACATCCTCCTGCTCCCTCCCACTCCAAAAATAGAGTGGAAGGTGTACAAATGCTGTAGCCCTGGTAGATCCCTTGATCTACTACACATGTAGGTAAACTGAATAAAGCATGGCAGCACCATCGCAAACCAGCACAATTGCTGTGGGTTGGTTGCACAAAGCAATGTAACAGTATGAACAGTTTCTGTATGTCCATCTGTGGCACACCATTGTTTATATGAAATAAGAAAAAGTGGCTGCATTTAGTGTTTTCTCTACCATCTCTTCCATTGGCACTGAGGATGTTTGCTTGAAAACTAAAAGCTGATACCTGCAAGTATTCTCAGAGTGTGTATGTGTTAGAGAAGCAGAAATACCCACCCACCCCCAAAGGAAGGAGAAGTCTGAGTCACAATAAATTAGGATTTCTATTTCACAATTAGAAATAATGGAACGTGAAACGATTGCTGAGAGAGTCTGGCTGGAAGGATGATGTCAGGAGCAGCAGTAAGGAGGACAGGGTGCGATGTCAGCAGCACTCTGGGCACGTAGGCATGTGGAGAGATGCTGATGTGTTGCAGATGTGCTGTGTCCTCACATACCTGCCTGTGCATGCTCTCCCTATCTATCACTGCTGCTTTTTAATACTGTCTTTGAATTGCTTCGTCAGGAGAGATCCTGTATTTTGTCCAGTAGCTACCAACACTTCCTGCTATCCAGTTGGCTAAAATCCAGTACTCTTCTGGAAGTGTTTCCAAAGAACCTGAATCCTAAACAGCCAGTGTTAAATCCCAACCTTCTGCTTTCTTGAACAGTATTTAAGTTCCCTCAATGTTAAGGCAATCTAACGTGGATTAATTGGTTCTGGGCATTAAGACTCTTTCAGGCTGCTGCAAAAGCTGCATGTACGATGTGAATTTCAACTCTTAATGTTTGGTCTATTATGCAGATGGATGTGAATGGAGATATGTATGTGACCCCATTTATCTCTCTAATGAAGTGCCATCAATAGAACATCTGTTTCTTTGCTGTAGAAGATGAAACCTCTGATGAATCATGCTTATAAATGAAGTATTTATTTATTTCATTTGCATTCTGCCGGTACAGACCTGTTAGAGCAGCCACCACCATGCACGAAAGGAGACATGGCCTGGTATTAAACAGCACACAGTGTTCGTTTACACCGTGCTGCTGCTTCACCCCCAAAGCAAGCTGTTGTGAAGCTGTTGTAATTCACCTGCCCACGTCAGCTGTGAAGAAAAGCCCCAGACCAAAGACATGTTCACAATGAAACAAACCTCACTGATGGGAGGCACCAACACTGCTGCCATCTGGGTGTAGCTCCTGTCTCGAGTTGCCACAGTGGCATTACGGGCCGCTGTACTGTTTAATTCTGTCTGCAACTGGTAGCAAAGAGAGCCAATGTGCTGCTGTTCTTGTGAGATTTCCAGCTCCCTTTGCAATCCCACGGGAGGCCTGGCAGGACCAGTGCCTGATGTGCTGGGATCACTGGGAGAGACCCCGCTGCAGAGGGACTCATCTGTGCTCCAGCCATCCTGCTGCAGGGACCCTGTGAGCTTAGCCAAAGGCTGTGTGATATCTGTGAGCTCCACCACCACGTGCTGATGGCCCCATTGTGTGGATGCAGCAGGCCCCAGGGGCTCCTAGCAGCCTCCAGTGGGAGAGGGTTATATTGTCCATGCCCCGTCCCTGCCGTGACAGAGGGGAGCAGTTTGTCCCCTGCCTTGGCCTGCCCCTATGAGCTGATGCAGTGCTGCAAGATAGCAGCACAGTAACAGCGTTGAATCTTTGCAGAAATGTTAAGCATGATGGATGAACCTAATTTAAATCTCCCCAGAGCTCACTTCTTGTTCTCCAGACTCCTTGTTGCTTGTCTTTATCATCACATAGGAAGAAGCTGATGTTCCACTTCACTTCATCATCCTTTCCAGTTTAACCAGGGTATTAGCAGTCTCCATGATCTGGTCCCCAGCCAGGCTGGAATTTCAGCTTCTTCTGATGTATTTTTTAAGCCTGTGCTTGATTTCAGCTTCACCCTGGAGAAAAGGCTCCTAATGCTACGCCATTAGCAAAAGATGAATTTGTTCTCTAGACAGCATCCAAAGAAGGATAAATATCATATATTTTTTTTCAGAGACTGATAAATAAAGGCTAAAAATACCGAATATATACATATATAATTAAAAAATACCAGGCAGTAAAATGAAGTTTGTAGTAAAGGCTGCTCAATCAGCACGATTTGTTATGTATTGTTAGAAAGGGGGATGATTTTCTGAGTGCCTGATATTCTCTCCCTGGCACCAGGTCTGGGCACCTGCAGCTCTGCCTTCCTTTTGGACAAGGATCTGATCCATTTCTTCAGTTTTTCAGGACTGAGAAGTCAGTGTGTGCATATTCATCCTCCTCATGTTGAGAATTAGCTAAGCTTTCCTTTCCCATTTGTGCTATTTTCTTATCTCCTTTCCTTTTTGCCCTCAGAGTAGTTTTTTCTTGACAAATACATCTAATCTGTCTCCTCAGGTGAAGAGTATGTTCCCCATCGGTCTCTCTGAGGGTAGAATTGCCCTAGATGCCTCTGCCCCAAGCCGCAGAGCAAATGCCGTGCCCAGGCAGGGCAGCATCTCAGTGGAGATACGAACTCCACAGCAGTGAAACCTGCAGAGCCGCAGGGAGAAGAACAGGGAAGGTTCTCATAGGTACCAGCGATACTGAAGGTCAACTAAACAAGCGGATGAATAGCAACAGAGAGAAATCCCACCCCTCTGCTCTGTCTCAGAGGCAGGTTTCCTTCAGGCACTGCAGGTCTGCGCATCTCATTTATCCTGCTGGGTCAGTGCTTTGGGGTAGGGTGGCCAGCAAAGGGGCTTCAGCTCCCTCTAGTGAGGCAGCTGGATTTGTGCTGTATCAGAGCAACATTCGCTTCACCCGACTCCTGAGTGAAAATAGAAACACAGCTTATTCCAGCTTCGAAGGTTGGGAGGTCTACCTGAGCTGTCCAGGAGAGAAGAGGCTGTAGCACTGGGCAGCCAAAGCCCACAGAAAGACAAGAGCAACGGGCTGAAGTCCCTTTGCATGCATCAAACAACGCCTCAGTGTGCTGCTGGGGAAAGGATTATCTTCCTAGGTAATATTAGAGAAGATAGAGGAATAGATACATATCAAGTACACTGAAAAATAGCACAGCTTTTTTCAGTGCTAGATTCAAGAGCCATTAATAGCGCTTGCACAGGAGCACTTTGAGGAATATTAAATACTAGAGAGCCCACAATACCCAGGAACCAGACACAGAGATGCGATGAGATCCATTAAAGTGCGCAGTGTGCTATGGCAAAGGTCAATGTCACTTCAAATCATTATTTAACAAAGGAAAAGCTCTTCTTGCAGATGATCTTAGTCCCTCTTTGAGAGAAGATGTCATCACTTTTAGCTGATGGGATGGTGTGCCTGAGAGTTGAATTGTTTCCTGCTTTCCAGCCACTTCGAATAAGACTCTTCAGTTCATACAACTGTCCCAGCCACCATCCTTGTGGCTGCAGAGGATTGTATGGCTCTGAGTGGTGCTTCAGGGGCCTTCTATGCTTTCAGGCAGGGACACAGTTGACTCAGAAGTTTCATTCCCCCTCCTCAGCTGAATATAGTGGGTTTGTTACACTTCAGACGTTTGCGAGGGCAACAAAGGTAATGGCAAGAAGCTGGAGCTGTTTGGAGTAGTCACCATGGCATTCAACCAGCCTCTAATTGTTTAATTTTAAATGTTTTGTGCCTGAGTGTAGCACAAAAGGCAAGTAATGCTCCCAGTTTGGTTTGTATGTAAATGCTCAGATAAGTGAGAGTATTTTATTTTAACAAGCTATAGTTCTGTAAACAGCATCCTCAATTGTCTGAAAGCATGGTGAGAGCATGAGAAAATATGGCATTATTTCTGCTTTGAGCTTGAAATGACTGGGGAGTAAGTCACTGATCCTGCTGCAGCCGAGCTGCGGGGACAGCCAGTGGGATTGCTGTGCTCTCTAGAAGTGTATTTAAGCCAAGATGCACAATAATTGTATTCTAACACAAAAAGTAGTGATACAAACTGTTATAGCCCCGAGAGCACCCCTCTGAGCCTTCATTAGCTTTGCTTTGAGATGAGTCTGGTTTTTCTGAGGGCACCATTACCTGCCCTAAACCTCTGCTTCACAACCAGTTTCATTTAAAAGTCAATTTTATGGCCTAATAAAGGTTTGACTTTTAACTAATTTCATGTGGCATAATGGTTCTAATATTGCTGTAGGGGATCAACTGAAATTCACTCAGGGATCACCAGGGCATTGGGTGATACGTTCCCAACAACAGTTCTCCAGGTAATTGAACATTGAAACTGTTCAATTGAAACCGGATTTCCAGCCCAGCTGACAGGAGCAAGAGAGGTTAGTGAGGGCTTCATAACCCACCAGGCTCATAATGGACCTTTGTCCATTGGAAATCAGGCATTTTGGCATCTCTGCTCTCCCTGCCTCAATGCCTCATAAAGGGGGAAAGTTGGCTCAACTCAGTATTTGTTATTTTCTGTCATCATTTATTCCCAGGGTAATATTCCACTTTTAAACAGCACCATTATTCTAACAGCAGCTTCTAAATACCCCTTTGGATTCAGATTAAAGATCCATCTTTCCTGCTGGTCTCAGGTGGCCACCTAAAGCTATCTGAAATGTAGATTTTCCTGCAGCCTCTCTTGAGTATTTGGAATCACACAGACATTATAAATACCTGCTCTCCAGGGACTGCTTTTAATTCATAAGTGCTACTGTGAGCCGTGTTAAATCACGGCTGTCACTGTGTGCCTCCTCCTCTCCTCTGTTGGGTTTGTAGTAAGGAGTTATTAGATAATGCAGAAATTAGAGGAATAACACCTAAATTCATTAAGCAATAAAATTAATGCTCAGAGTGTAATTGTTTGAGCCGGAGACCGGTAATTCCTGTTCCCTCTGGTTTCACAGAAACTCCACCTGGCAGGCTCAGGGATGTCAAGCACTAACCCGGTGCACGGGGCAGGACAGGGAGGAGCACAACTCCATTGGCAGATCGCTGCTGAGCTCCGGAGCCAGCCTCACCTCTCCCAGGGCTCCTGCGGGATCCTCTCCACCAGCTGTGGGTTGTGATGAGCTCTTAGTGTTCTGCATTACCTCCAGACGTTCTGGGGAAGTCTTGTCCTCTGAAGTCTCCTTTCCTTAAAGCACGGCCCTGTGCCACGGGGCAAGGACCTGGCCTCCCACCACGCGTCCGTAGCTGCTGGCCTGTCCAGCATTCCACTCATACTTCTCTTTCTTGCTGCCTCTGATGAAGTCATCATCTCTACTTTTATTCCTGGCTGGCTCGGAGTGCCATGGCATGTGTGTTGCTGACAAGCACGGCTTCCTTTTGGTGAGTTGAGGGAGATGCTTTCTCGTTGCTAACTTCTCTTGTTCAGATTTGTACCTCCTTTTCTTGGCTGGAGTTGGAACAGTTTCATAGCAGAAAATCAACTTGGTGGGAAGTGCCTGCTTGTTAGTTATTCCTTCCAGCTGGTTCTCTTTGCTTTTGTTCATACTGTCTCTTCCACATGGTGATCCCTGGAATTGTGGGTGAGAGGAGAGCAGGAGAGGGGGAGAGTGTGAAGTAAGATGAACAAACAGGAGTTAATGTAATTCATTCCCACTAATGAGAGCGTAATCCTGATGATCTTTCGGACTAGCTGTGATTCACAAGAGCAGGTAATGCAAATGTAAAGCATCTCACTTGCGAAGTGCAAAGTAAACAGTAGTAATGCTTGTTTGTGTGTTTGTTACACACGATGACCTGCACTGTAGCAGTGTTGGAGAAGTTACAAGAAGGAAGGCAGTGATGCTGAGTGGGTTAAACAAGAGCTTTGGTGCCAGGAGCTCCTCACAGGCTGTTCTGCTGCCAATGGCCTGGGAGCCTTGGGGCTGCTCTGTAGCTATTCCACAGCATGAAGAACAGGCATGAAGGAGTGTAGTGAGGATGAATTGTTCTGTCAGATCGGGTGCCATGAATTAGTTAACAAACAGAATGTGTTTCTCACTGTACAGAAACAGTTTCAGAAATGCTCACAAGCCCTACCAGGTGCTGCATTAAGGTGCTGTGTTTACAGCGCTGTGTGTCCTGGTGGCTTAAGAAAACATCCTGGTGCATTACACCCCCAGCAGCTTTTGGACCCAGCTCTGTGTGGTGACCGGGGAGAGGTTTCAGGGGTTCATAACTTCAAGGAAGTTTCTCTCTGAAGATCTTATCCTGCACTGGGGAAAAGCCAAAACATTGCAGCCTTCTGTAAATATCTGGGAGAGCAGGAAGCACTTGGGTTTGTTTGTTCTTGCTTCTGGCAGTGCGTGAGGTGGATGAGCCCCAGCCCAGCGTGGGTCTGTGGCAGACACTGAACAGTGCTGCTTACGTGGAGGCTCAGAAGATGTTCATGAAAGAGAGCTGGGAGGCTCCTCAGGGGCACAGTTCTGCAGTGGGGAAAGTCAAAGGGAGGGTGAATGGAAATGTCCGGATAGCATTGGGCAAGCTTAAAGAAGTACAGGGAAAATGCTGTCAGGAGAAAATTAAACAAGGAATTTCAGTCGGAATGGGCATGGTGCTCCTCAGTGTGACTTATGAGCCTTTTCCAGCCCAAATCTGAGATTCTTAAGAGCTCCTAAAGGGCCAGGTAATATATTTATGTGGGTCTGCCTGATTCAACTGTCCATCAGCTTCTTATTGCTCATCTGTATACAGCCCATCCTTTGTTTGGGTGTTGTGGGCTGGTGCAAGTGGCAGGGAATCAGAAAGCCATCCCTGTCTGTGGGCATTCGTTCCTGCGTGCTGGCATCTCTGCTGTGGGTGCTGTGGCTTTCCGCACTACACCCAAGGAATCCGTTTTCAGATCCAGTATTCCTGCACTATAATCCTCATTTAATAGACTGTTACTTCAGTGATTTTCAGGCCTCTGTGTCATAAAAGAAAGATTTGGAGGGTTTAAGTTCATAACAAGTTGAGGACTTTGGAAGAGCAAATAGTGTCTTTAGATACTGTGTGTCTTAAGTCCTCAGATCAAATCTGATACAGAGCAAATAAATGGACAAATGAAGGTATAATCCTGGAATTTCTATGAGCCAGGGGATGGTATTAAGCTAACAGAGAAACTCACTGTCTAGTGAGGATGTTATCTGATAATACTAAGTGCTTCTGGAAATGTCATTCCGTGGTTAGCTGCCTGTGGTAATTCTGTTCCTTGTTCTGGAATCCTTTATCTTGGGATACAAAGTGGATTGCAGATACTCATTAATGAAACCTTGCAGTGTTCCCATGGGGTTTTACCAGGTTTTTATCAATTGTGAATCTCATGAAGAGCATTAAAATGTCAAAGGGTCACGCTGTAGTGTGGGACAGAGGTAGGGGTAGGACCCTGGACTCTTTGTGCTGTTGAGGGGTGTGATGGGCTCCTGTAGACTCTGTCCAGAAGCAGAGTTGAGGACAGGAGGAAGAAGCATCAGAGGTTGTGAGGAAAAGGCTGAAGTCAGATACTGAATCTGATTTCACGTCATCTGGTCCCATCTGCCCCAGAAGAGGGGAGGGAGGAAGCTCATTGTACCTGAACCTCTCCTAACAGGGAGAGCTCTGCCACAGAAACCTTTGAGATAGGCTTGAGCACACATTACTCTCTCCAGAAGATTAGTGTATAATGTGTCAAGGGAAGACTTCTTCCAGTGGCTAACCTAAATATCTTCTGCTGTAAATGGTTAGCCAGTCTTTTTCAGCCTCTAGTGGCTACGGAGAGAGTCTTAATTGTTGCCTTACAGTGACCTGTTATGTGGGGGCTTGCTACATAGCAGACATGGCTAATGCCCATCTCCAGGCAGAGTAACCTAGCCTAAGACTTCTCCTCTAACGCTGAGGAAGTAAAAAGGGCAGTTCAAACCTTCATGTATTCATACTACCCGCTATGTAAAACTGTTCTGCTGTACCCTTCTGGTAGTTAGGAGTTACTCATTTACCTGTGAGCTATTTTTACTTCCCTTTAAAACAAACATCTCCCCCCTCCCCGCCCCAAACACCCACACCCAGCCCTCCTGCTAGATATTTCTGGTTCCCTCTCAAGAGTTTTGTAATGCATCTCTCCTGCAGAGATTCCCCTCTCCAGAGATACCCACCTACTTGAACTACGCCAAATGGAGGTTTGACTCCACTTGATGAACCATAAACTTAAGACTGATAGAGAGCTTTAGGTTCTAGGCCATCATTTGTTTTGGTTTGGCTCAAACTGATGTGTTTGCTGCTCTGCTTTGGCTGTATATTAACAATGAAGTAAGAACTGAAGAGTACGGTTTGTGACTTTGGTGCAGTCAGACCCAGATACTGATGAGCTCTGGGGCATAACACGCTCTCCCATTCCCTGACCTGTGTGGTGGGAGGAGGAAGCAGACTGGGAGATCACGGAAAGTGAGACCATTGTGCACTTTCCTCTGACAAACCACAGTGGTGCAAACCCATAGTGCTGTAACACCTACACGGAGCAGTGAGTACCTGCTCTCTGTGCTGAAGGCAAAAGGTGCTTTGGATTGAGGAAGAAAGCTCCAGGACTGTGCTGCAGGCCCTTGGGAAAGGCATTTCTTGCAGCTGCTTTTCACCTCGCCCCATGGTTCCTGTTTTCCAGCCATGTGTATGAGAAACGCTTTCAACAGTGTTTATTTTTCTAGTCATTAGGAAAATGCAAAGCAGCTTCTTCAGTTGTTTTGTCATCTCCAACTCACTTTCAAGATGCTGTAATCAAGTAGGGGTTTATGACAGTCCAAAAATAAAAGTGGCCACTGTTCAAAGGAATGGGGTGGGAGCCCAAGTGTGAAAGGAGCTGATGTGTGAAGGATTTATTGCCTCCTTGAGGTTCAAAGAGCAGCATTTTGCAGAGAAAGTGGCCAAGACATTAGAAAGCTTGGCTCGAAGTTGTGAAAGCCATTGTGAACTGCTGGTTTTGGTTGTCTGGCTTTCACACAGGGTGCGTGGCTGCTGCTGAGGGATTATGGGCAGGATTTGCAACCAAGGAAGATGTCTCTGAACACTTCACCCAGTCCATGGGTGGAATCTCGCTGTCTGTCCTTGTGGAATAGTTTAAGATACATCTTAGGAACTGCTGAGTGAAATTGCAGGTATTAGTTGTTCCTTACAGATCCCAGGTGATGGCAGTTTTGGCAAGGGGAGAACCTCAGTAAGGCGACAGCCCTTCTTGCCAAGACCTGATGACAGCAAAGTAAAGATTGCAGAGGCTCAGGACTGGCATGGTTTGAGAAAGAAGCTTGTTACCAGGTCTGAGCACCACTGAACAACAGCGAGGAAATCCATCTATTTTTATGAGTTCCATGGTGCTTTCAAAGAGGGTTTGTAAACCAAGGGAACACCGGCTCATAATAGCTGCTGCTGACCTTAGCTAATATTGCTCTAAATCTTGGTGCTAGGTGTATTTGCTAATTTAGCCTTTCCAGCTGCCTCCCTTCGTCACCTGCAGGGATGGAGGTAAGTATCCACATTTTATACTTTCATAAATGCAGGGTTTAATAATATTTTCCTAGTTACAAAGCAAATTGCTGGAGGAATTAGAGAGGCAACTTCAGCATCCTGTGCCTATAACCCCATTAGCCGCTTCCCTCAGGAGTACCAAGTCCACAAGTGCACGGATCTGTACTTTGCATATAATTCTCACTCAGCTCAATCCATTTTCTGTTTACCTATCTGCAGACTGGAAGTAATGATAATGCCAACCTGTCAGGCATTATCTGGAGCTTACAGTTGTGTAAAAAATGCTAATTGTAGAAGGTGAGAGTCACTGATTGAATACGTTCTGTGGGAAGCAGTGGGGTTGTTGTGTTGGCTCATTTGCAAGAGCATCTCCAAGGAAGAAGCCACGTTTTGCATGGCCTGCTGGTGTTCCTGGGCTCTTCCCGTGCTCCTGTGTTTGTAACTGTCCTTTGGTTTGTGTTCCATCCCCAGAGTCCCCCCCGGAGAGGTGCGGGCAGAGGCGCAGCATGCCCAGCGGGGTCACTGAGAAGAACCCCACCATGGAGCCTGCAGCCACAACGCCCTTCCGCGTCACGGTATGTGTCTGTCTCCATCGCAGAGGTTCGGGAGCGGGGGTTTGCTGGAAGAGAAGAGAGAGGTGGTGTGTGTGAAACTACTTGATAACTTACTTCACAGTAAATGTGCTGCTGTTAGATACTGCCAGCAACAAGCAACTGTAAAGTATTTCTTGGTAAAGCAACAAGATTTGGATGTGAATGTGGAACAGGTTTTGGTAAGTTGTTCACTTGGAAAACTTTCCTGGTGAGGTTCCCTTTGTGAATCCTAGGGTAGTGCAGTATATTCCTGGATATATTTACTGGTCTGTAACTGTACAGTATGTCCTCATACTCCTACAGAGAGTGTTTTCTAATGTATCATCAGCCTGGACACATTTACAGTTAATGCAATAGTCTTGGGATGCTTCGTAATCAGCTGAAGTTACCAAGGTCTCTTGGGTAACATTTAGGGTAACCTCCTATAACAGCAAGAGAGAAATCTAGTTAGAGGTTTAAAAACATAAGTCCAAGCATAAAGTATACACAGCTGGAGATGACTCTACCCAGTCTGAGTGACAGCCAAGGCAATCAGAAGCTCATGTTGTCAAGAGGAAAGTGTCTGCTATATGTGTACAATAAGGTTGCACACAGGTATTTTTATTCAGAGAAGAGGCCTTGGAGGTGCTTTGCTGGATGTGGGTTTTCTCTGCAGGCCACACCTCCTTTCCTGGCTCAGGTACTCCATAACAAACCTGGATAGGTGGAACCAGAATTTCAAAGGGAAGACAATGGTGCAATCTAAAATAAATCTGAGCACACCCAGTTCACCTGAGAGCGTTTGCACGGGTGAATGAATCACCAACAGCAGTTTGTTCAAGGAGTTTACTTTAGTTCTGTAAGCTGTGAAGTTTGTGCATGCCTCACGTTCTCTGTGGAGGTGAACTCTGTAGCCACGATATGCAAGCACCTACCAAAAATATGAGAGTGTGGGTTTTGGTACTGTCTTATTTGAATAGTGAAGTAATGAAAAAGTGAGTGGATGGCAGGAGCTGAGCTCTGTGTTGAAGGAGTGGGTACAGTATGTGGCAAAGACTGAAGACAATGAAACAGAAAAACAATGGGATACAAGATGTATTTAAGCATTTGTTGCAGGGGTGTGTTTGCTTTTCTTCTCCTGGAGTGGATGAAAGTTACTCTCTTAAGAGCTCCCTGTTCTAACAGGTCAAAGCACAGAGGGATCATCTTTTGGTTTGATTCCTCTTTTGGCATCACCTTTTTGCTAAGCAAAGTGCATCTTTTTCAGTGCCAAGAGGGAAAATAATCTTTTATCCTAACCCCCTTGGTCCACAAGCTGTACACCCTCTGTCTGAATTGATTATCAGTTACATATGCTCCAAAACTCAGCATAGCAGACAGACGCACAGTAAGACGATTGCGACAGGCTTCTGCTGCATGCTTTGCATTTATCACAACCTATCCATCTTAGTCAGCGTGTATCATTGAACCTTAAAAAATGTACTACTTGATGAAAGAGGCAAAGAATGGAGGGAAAATCTGGATTCTTCACAAGACAGAGGATTTGGGAGTATTTTTCTTAGTGTACTTGTAGGCAGTGAAAATAAAATGCTGTTTATTCCTTTCCCAATGGCATATATCCTGCTTTGTGCTTTCAGAGGTGTTAGTCCTGTGTTTAAGCAGGTTAGCTCTGAGTAGTAAAACAGCCTGTGTGGAATGTGGTTGCTTGCTTTGACTGGCTCTGTTATTCAGTATGGATAATGTTATTCACATGGATAATACATAGCATTTGTCTTCTGTGAGTTACAATCCACTATCATCTCATTTCTGTTCCTGCTCAGCCCTCTGAATGTTATTGCCATTAATATGAATGGCTTCATTACATACAGTTTTTATGGCTGCCCAGATTTCAGCAGATGTCTGACTTAAGAAATATATTCTCCCTCACCTTCCTTCATTAACCAGAGGAACATTAGCAGTCAGTCCACTCCAGCCACTGGGAATAGTAATTAGTGCTTTAGTTTAGTGGTAATGGGATTATTACTTTGGAGCCTGCTGTTGTAGGTTTTGATGTCGTAAGCTTTTCATATTTTACGGCTGATGGTTCTTCCCTGACATCTCCATGCTTCTGCCTCTGAGCCTCCAAGGGACCAGTAAGCTCAGGAGCCACTGGATTCAGCTATTTTGACAATGTTGCACTCCCAGTTGCTTTGTATGGATTAGAAGAAACCTTTCTGACTGATGCATTAGTGCCTAAATCAATAGATTTGGTGCCTGTCCATATAAAACTTCCATACAAGCAGGGAACTTGTGGTTCTAATGCATTTATTATATCTCATACATTTATGGAAGAGATGCACATGTTTGCAGGAGAAATCTTCAGAGTTAAAAGGTGTTGTGGGGACCTGTCCTTGTCATGATTCCACCTCTTGAAGGAAGAGACCTAATTAACAAGTGCTTCAGTAAAAGTGAATATCTAAGGATAGAACAATGGAAGACAAGAGGCTTGACTTAGCAAGAGATGTCAGTTAAAAGTTGCCTTCTTAGGTGGTCACCCAGAGTTGTGTGCACTGAGGATGGGTAATTGGCAGGAGCTGATAATGCTCAAGAGCTGTAGACATCAGTTGAACCAAGGGCAAGTGCTGGACTCTCCTCCATGCCCAAGGAACAATCAGTAAAGCCTCACTCTTGACTGACGTTTACCTTTTAGGAGACTACAGAGAAGCTTTTAGCCTCTCTGCATTGAATCCAAATAGCTTAAGGTGTGAGCTGGGTTAATCCTGAAGTGTGTGTTGTGTTTTGTCAAACACAGGGACCAGAAGATGAGAAACTGCTGGGTATTAATTAAATCCCCTTGCTCTGCCCATCTTGCAGGGGAATCAGAGCAAGGGTGGGATTGCTGAGACTTGCTGTGGGATGATTTCTCTCCCGTCTCATTAGAGTACTGCCATCTATTGACTGCTTTTTTGTAAGCCCGATTTATTTAGTTCTCTGTGCAGATATCCCCGGCCAAGCAGAAGTCCAGATTGCCAAAGAACTTGTGCAGAAGAGTAAGATTGAGGGATTGGACCACGAAACCAGAATGATTTCTTGCTGTTAGTCTACCTCACTGACTGTGCAAGGAGAATCCTTCCAAACAGAGAGCATTAACATGTATCTGAATGTTTTTAAACAGCTTGAATGGCTCTCTGCCTTTCTTACAGAGCTGTGTCTGAGGAAGCATCTGTGCACTCTCTCTTACCCTTGAAATGCTGGATAGAGTTCAGGATTTCCTTCTCTCCAGACCTTTAATCCTCAGTTCTAGCATCAATCGTTTGCTTTCCAGGATCTCAGGAAACACTTCTGTGCTTCTTCTGACGGAAGCCACATTGGCTGCAAAAAACCACCAGCAAAACAAAACCCAGACACATTGCAGGTATACGCTACGTGCTCAGGCTGTCCATTAGTGGGTGGTGCAAGCTGGACTGGAAGGGCAACAGTTCTCAGGGAA
This sequence comes from Psittacus erithacus, assembly GCA_009867235.2. Taxonomy (NCBI): domain Eukaryota; kingdom Metazoa; phylum Chordata; class Aves; order Psittaciformes; family Psittacidae; genus Psittacus; species Psittacus erithacus. Next base: position 150,060 of record WYDI02030998.1, read on the forward strand.
GATGCAAAGGCCAAACCCAGTGGTATAAACCCTCTTCACTGGCTCATCGTCAGTCATAATGAGGGGCATCATCTCATGTTCCTCCATTATCTGCTTCTTGTCTGTTGTTGCACACCTCAGTGTGATGTCCTGCAGCAGGAGCTGCCCTTTGTGGTTCAGTCCTTGTGCTGCTTTCAGGCCCTTCAATACTGAGGTTTTATAGTGACACAAATAGGAAATAATTTTAGGTTTTAGTTCTTCTGCTTGGAATGTGAACTTGTTTTCCAGCAGCTCTGCTGCCTGTTTGGGTTGGGTACACATCAGAATTTACAGTGATACATTATAAGCTACTCTTAAGGCATTCCTGCATCTCTCCTGTTTTTAATCCTTGATAGATGAAGTATTAAATGCTAATGACGTACCAGCAAATGGAAACTCCTGGAGAGATGAAAGTGAGTGACCCTTTAGCCCTCCTCTCCACTGAACATAATCCCAAATAATGGGATCCTGGTTCAAGCTGCTGTGGACAAGATAGTGAAGGATTTTTTCCCAAGTTTTTGCCTGCAGATAATCCACACCATTTCCCTCTTTTATTCCCCAAAAGCAGTCATATAAATTGTGTTACAATAGTTTGCCTTTAGAAAATTTGTCTTCCTGTGTTATGTGAAGAGCTGAATGGTGCTTCCCTCAGCGTGATCACCCCGTATTTAATAGAAGTGTAATTGTTTACTAAACCATTCCAACTAGAAGGGAAGATTACTATCAGTTTGTTCTGTGGCTGCATACATTAAAATACCCTTTTTTTTGGGAGTGAATTTAAAGAGCATAGGGACATTATCACAGATGATATATAAACATAAAGCTATTATCATTAAACTGTCAACTGAATTTGGGTAACCAGTGTTAGTGGCAGCAAGAAAGAGGTAAATTACTTTGAGAATGTATCTGTCAACTGAGCCACTGTTTCCGGACCAGGACACACTTGGAAGCGTTGGGGTTGCAAGAAAAACGAGCTCATTTTGAGTTATTTCTGTCTCACTGTGTTCAATCAGGAGCTCTGACCTCACCCTCAGATTCTGTTGTGTCAGGTACAACAATGTCATGCAGACTTTGTACTCTTTAAGCATCTTGTGTTGATGGATTTCCAGGCTCTCCACAGAGGTGGCTCTTTATTTGCATCCTCATTTTACGGCTGGGAAAACGGAGGTAGGGAAAAGTTAAGTAACTTCAATTTGATCATGCAGCAAAGGCAGGAAGTATGTCCTGAGCTGAATTTCTTGATTTCTAATTCCCAGGCCTGGTGTTAACCACGAGCTAAGCTGCTCCTAATTACTTCTCTGAAATCCTCCTTCAGTTTCAAGAGAATTAAGTGTTCTTCACAAGCTTGATCCTGTCATGTGAAAATGAGTAAGTGGTTTTCTGGCCTCCCAAGTCCCTGCTCCCAGGTCAGACGTGCCTGGCTCTTTACTGGCTCTGCCAGCGCCCATGTCAGATTTCCAATAGCTTGTTATTAAAATTAGAGCTCTCTGTCTTACTTTTCCAAGTCATCCTGTTAATGTAAATCTCTTGGTGGTTTCACTCTTGAATTTTTTGCTTGCACCTTATGAGACATGGGATAAACTGTAGTTAAAGCATGAAAGTGAGATAAAAGGTCATCTTTTTTTCCATACTCAGTGCTGCCCAGCACAGGAGTTGGAAAATGAAGCATTGTAAATACAAAATGTGTAACTATTTGAGTCTGACCTTGTAGATTGAAAACTTCCCAAGGAAACTTGGAGTTTCCAGTTGGGAGATTACTGGAAGGCAGCACAGTTAAAGCTATGTGGGGTTGTCAAATTTCAGCAGAGAGCTGCAGTTCAAACCGCTGTGGATTTATTATGTGCATCAAGCAGGAGACAGGAATGACAGGATAAAAGACATGGTACTATGACCTGCTTCACTGAAAAGGACTCAGCAAGGCGGGTATGGATTTTTTCCCCATTTTGAGCTGAATGTGTTCCAGGGAGGTCTCCTCTTGTCTCCTCTTCAGAGCCTGTAGCTGTCTGAAGGACACATTTACAGAAAGGAAGAGGCATCGGGGCTCAGCCACAGCAGCTACATTCACACACTGAGGCCACTTTAAGAGTATTAGTAATCCTGGTTTAGTTCTTGTGGGGTGGAGCATGGTGTTGGGCTGCTTTTGGTTGCTGTCAGACTGACATGGTTGGGCAGCAAAGGCTGCAGGGCTCTGCAGCGGCTGTACAGACAGCAGCAAGGCTGGCACTGGGACAGGACCGGAAGAAGGGGATGGGAAATGACCTGGTATTGTTAGCATCTGTTAGATGCTTTGTATGAGAAGAATTAATAGAGCTTGGTTGGCTCCTAAAGGGTGAGGATCCACACAGTGTGCAGTCAGAACCTCTTTAATCTGCAGGATGCAGCTTCCACCAAGAGGGAAATGGCAGTGAAGCACTGAATTGCTGTGCCCCAGCCACCACTGAAGCATTGTCAGGACTAAGGGAGAAAGTCACCTTTTTGCCTCCACTGTTGGGCAGTGGATTAAGAGGGGAGCTTGTGTTTCTAGGGAAAATCAAGTCAAATAGTGCACTGTTGCCAGGTGAGGAAGGGGAAAACAAACATTTCAGCGAGTTGTCTGGCTCTGCAGTGAGTGTAAATTAACACAATTCCATTGATTCCGTGTAGCTGTTCCAAATGTTTACACTTCCTCTCCCCACTGGGGCTATGAAAACGAGCGGCTTTAGAGGAGCATTGTTCAGGGTGCAAAGAGGCTGATGCAGAACATCCTTGGAAATGTCCTTGGAGCTGTGACAGAAAATCACATCCTTGTACCAGGAAGGAGACTGGAGACAGGGAAGGAGTGAGAGTGAGCTCCAAGGTCCCTCTTCCTGGAAAGCCTGAGGAAGCTTTTGTGGGAGAAGCCTGTGTTGTTCTCAGGATGTTTCTACTCTTCTCTTTACATCCCTCCATTCTCCACTGCTGTCGAAGCAACTCTGTAGAGAGCCCACAGGAAGAATGTTTTAGGCTGTAAGTGGGGCTAATATGAAATGCTGATTCCCATTTCATTCTTTCGATCAGTGTGTGCTGAATGATAATTACAGTGACAGTACTTGGCACTTCCATAGCACCTTTCATCTGAGGCTGTTAAATTGTTCTGTCAATCTGAATGAATTCAAGCTTGCACTCACTGTGGGGTTGCAACTTATCATAATGCCTTCAAATAAATGGGGAAACTAAGGCATGGAAAGATGAGCTGACTTTCCCCACCTTTCATAATCTGTCTAAAAGAGTTGTGACTGCATTGTAGTGCTGCTGGTCAGCTGGTAAGGAACAGAAACAACTCAAGTCATCATTTAAAATGGTGACAGTGATTCAAACTGTCCACATGACTGTCCTTAACTCTCTGAAACATGTTTGTTTGGCATTTCCTGTGGCGATTTCATCATTTAATACATGCTCAGGTGCTCTGTTGTATTTTATGTTGCAGTTGTCTGGATTCCCCCCACGAAAACAGACAAATAACCTCAAACTTTCACTGCTATTTCCAGCAGAATGGATAGTTATCAGTTCTTTAGAGCCTTCCATTTCCAAAGGACGAGTTGAACAGCAGTGGCCACCTCTTGCTCATCTGCAGCCTGCTACAACACAAAATGTGGTGCTATTTCCAACCCTTCTCAGGAAGTCCAAATGCAAAGACCCTTTACTAAGTAACAGGCTGGAAGGACGCAAATGGATGTGACCAGTTTCATTTCTGGGAGAAGAATGAAAGGCAGAAAGTAAACAAACAAAAGCTTTAATTTATGGCAAGCTCTAGGCACTGCCGAGCTCTCAGATTGCTGCGAGCCCACAGAAAAGACCATTAAAATATACAACTTGACAGTCTGCCTTTAATTTGTTTCTGGGTCACAGATAGAGAATTGTACTGTAGCTACAGAAGGGAGGATAATAAACACATTCCGTTCTCCTGCTTTCAATAGCAGTGATATTGTGCTTTCAGAAAACAAGCCCAATATGTACAGTGTTCTTAGAATGTCTTCAAGAGCTCCAGCAGAACACGAGTGTCCATTTAATCAGGACCTTCATCTTTGAACTTCTTCCATTTGTAAATCTATATTGCTTTAGCTCATGGATGCTGAGGTAATAACTTAGATATTAAGTTGGTTGCAGTGGAATGAATTGCCACAGTTAACACTGAGTGTTCTACCAAGTTTTGCCCTAGTTTCTGAGGCAGATTTTTCTCACTCAGACTAAACCCTTCTCTTTAATAGCCACGACTATTACCATAGTAATATATGTATATTATATATATATAATATGCCATCTTTTGAGCCGTAACTTGTTGGACTTTCAGTGTGATAGATGGCTGCGTACTTTGGTGAGAACTTAAGATGCTGTGACAGGAGACTTGGTAAGAGATGCTCTGTTCCATTTGGAAGTGATCTTATCTGCCTTGTTCACCCTCTGAAGTGTCTGACTGAACTTTCACAGGCATGGAAAAACTTATGACACTTGCTGCTAAGTTACATCATTTGGAAGTTGTTTTGGGAGTTTCTTCTTCCCATCCACATCCCAGACTGATGCTCCCTCATGTGAGAGTGTTTCTCCAGGTGGTGACACTGTTGTTCCAGACCAAGTGCAGCTTCTTCAAACTGCAGGTCTGGGGTGGTCTCATGGTGATTAATTACGTGGTTTCATGATTCTTGTAGGTGAGTAACTGGCTACTACTGCGGGTCTGTGTGTAAACATACATGTTGGGATAACATTGATCTCTATATACTTTTGCCAAACTTTAGTTACCATGGAGACAGCCTTTCTCCTTCATGCTGTCACTTCTCCTCAGCACTGCATACTGATAAGCAGACTGTACTTGTCCTCCCCACACTTTTATTCCTAGTGAACAGTGATAGTCATGGCTTAGGCATCGAGGATCATTTGAGAGAGGGATGATACAAGCTGTAAAGCCTTTCCTGAGGTATTCAGGTGTTCCTGGGCTTGGTGCTCTGCCAGCAACTTTCCTGTCTTTATCTTCCCACATAATTACAGGGAATCATATCTTACCTGCAACATTCTTCAAAGCACAAGGAAATCAGCTGCAGAACTCATCACGTCTTTATTTCCTACATCGCTCTGTGTAGTCGTGTATGGAGCTCTGCAGAACGGGATTCCCAGGGATCAGCAGGACCTGCCCCTGCCTGCCTGGGTCTCCTCCCTCCCTTCCTGCCACTTGCAGGATCATATCCACACGCTTCCCATGATGTGACAGTCTGGCCCGGTTGCAGTAAAGGATCGGGTTCCCATCACGCCTCTGCCACTGGTGGGAGCTTTGCCCAAGTGTGTGCTCCAGGCTGTGACTTGCTGGGCTCTGTTGACTCGTGTCATGCTCAAGGGAGCAGCTGGAGCCCTGAGGGGCTGCACCATCACTCTGCCTCCTGCCAGGACCACAACAGTGTCTGCCTGAGCTGCAGTGACCTCCGCAGCTGCTGTCCCGGGCATGCAGGTAGTGTAAGGAAAGGTGCAGCCCAGGTCTGTGTTCATCTGCCTTATGCAGGAGTGGGTGGAATCTGGGGTTAGTTTCCTTTCTGTACTGATCTTACTTAGTAGTTGATTATCTACTTTAATACTGAGAGCAGACATGATCATAGTTTTAGACATCCTTGGGGAACAGCCATGTGGTATGGAACAAGATGGGATGGAATATCAGCATGTCCAAGTAATGCTGCCCCATATCCTTACAGCCATTAACTTGTGAGCACTGCAGGCCTCTTTCAGAATAGAGTCAGAAATGCACCCCTATACTTCCATATATATAGACATGTTGCTTGGTGTTCTCTACCTCCCTGTCAAGTCTAGACTTTAAAAAGATTGACAAATAGTAATCAAAGCTTTGCTAATATTAGGAGATAGAGGAGGAAACGGCACTCAGAGCACTGCACAACTGGCACAGAGCTGCTCTAACCCAGGGACAGCACACAGGCCTCCTGGTTTCAGACCTGCTCCGGGTGAAGCTTTCCTTGATAATTAGCAAGTGAGTCCAAACCAGTTAAGGAATAAATGAATGAGACTTAAAGCTGCCTGATAGAATTGAAATTTCCTGCTGGGTGACAATATTCTGCTTTAAAGATAGTAAATCCACTGCTAATAATTAGGCAAGAAATAACCACTGCTGAGACCCCAAAATAGGGTCTGCTACTTACAGTGTCTGTCTTATTATTTTGAGGGATAAGCAGCAACAAACTTAACTTTGCCCCCAGTCCTTGCAGGCTGTTCTTTTGGGTTTATATCCCTGGCAAACTTTCAATATGAGTGTCCCAGGCAACCTCACTGTCAGCTGGGTAGTTCAGTGCTACCCTGCATCACGCTCTTCATCGCCTTAACCCAAAGATCAGGCACAGGGCTCAAGCTTAGGAGGGGAAGGAAAGCAGTAAAGGTGAAGAAAAGCAGCAGGGAGTGTTCTTGTGTTGTTTTTTTCATTTCAGTTTAAATTGATGGTTGAATATTTGTGATTTCATCGGAGAAGGAAAAACTGTTGGGTGCTTTGCAGTTCTATTTTGCATAGAGGGGCAGGGAGAGGCTTCCAGTCTGGAAGGGCAGGGTGAGCATTTCCAGCCTCTGGTTTCTGTTTTAATAGGAGGGGACTTTGAGATTTTGAGAACTCTTTTACAGATTTATAAAACCACCCTAAAGTTCTCCATTTTTTGGTGGTGTCGTTTCAAGTAGAAAGATTCTTTCTACCCCTTCCTAAGGATTATTGCCTGTTACAGTCCTCAGCTTTCTTAATCGAAATACTGTCTGATCTGTGTGTCATGAAGGATGGAAAGACTCCTGAGAACAAGGCTGGTGTAACCCCTGTACGTGCCATACATGTGTTGTATGTATCCCTTCCCTGTAATTTTTCTCCTGTTCCCAAAGCTGCAAGCAGGTGAATCAAAGTGAAATACTCATTTCATAAATTGTAAGGTTAGGACAAATGAGCTTCATCTTAACTATTTCCCCATTGTCTGGAAATTAAGTTGTCTAGAAAGGTAGATAGGGAAAAAAGCACGACTGATATGTTACAGTTGGTATCCCCCATACCTTTACCAAAGCTAACATTTTTGTTTGATTGCAGCTGTAATTATGGCTGAATACAAATGTTCCAATTTAAGCTTCAGAAATGTGGTGAAAAGCTTTGGAGCCAAGAGCATCTGCCTGAAACATGAGTTTCATATTTGAATGAGTAACTCTTACTGCAAAATTACACAACGAATCCCTGCATTCAAAGGATAATAATAATTTTTTATTCTAAACATATCATCTACCAACTGCTTTTTGCAGATTTATTGGCTTAGCAGCTGGTTTGCTAGGAAATGTGTTATTAAAAGCCCACCAGATTTGTCAATGAAAATGCAGTGACTTGATGTCGATGCCTTTCTGTAGACTTCCAGTTGGTCATCAATATTGTGGAAAATGGGGTTATCTCCTCCAGTGTTCGCTCTGCTCTGAAGATTTCAGATGGAAATGAGGAGGGAGATGCCTGATGAGTAGATACAGCGTGACATCTGTGTGCTGCTCCAGGGCCATCAGTCAGAGCAGGGAAGGCATGTATGAAACACACTCATGAAACAGTTTATCATATAGGAAAAGTGGACTTTAAAAGAGAACATTAATGCAAACAGATCTATGGAGATGGCTTTCTCGTCTCCCCTGCGTGTTTATTGCTCATCTTTGATACCTGTTTTTACATGAGGCAATGCACTTGACTGGTTAGACTGCTGGCATGGCAATATATTTGACTGGTTAGACTGCTGACATAGGAACGAAGCATTCTGGAGAAGTAATCCTGGCTTTGCCGCTTATCTGCTGTATAGTCAGTGTAGCAAGTCACTTAGACACCTCTGCCTTCCCTTTCCTCTGGGACCTGCCAAAAGAATCTATTTTGGCAGTATTCCCTACCTGCTGTTTCACCTCTACCGGTGTTCCCTCAGTTCTCTGTCCCTTCTTGGACAGTAAGCTTGCTGAAGCTTGGATCTTCCTATGGATTGTCTTTTAAAAGGCACATTCTTATTTCTGATACTGTAAAAGAATTTATTCAATCTGCTTTGTATGAAAAGATACCCTCTTTTCCTGAAATCGAAGAGCAGCTTGGTTTATCCCAACTATTCATACACAGGTTCTATGCCTGGTATAAAGGTGTTGGGCTAAGTTCTGCCTGCAATAAAGGTTCCAAAGTGCAGCTTTTGAAGGCCCCTGGGCTTCTTAGGCAGTGACAGAAGCACCGAAGGACTGCGGATCTGGATGTCTATGGCCACGTGCCTTGCACTGAATTACTTTATCACAGCAACCAGGTCCTTTATGTAGTTACATGCCAGTACTTTGTGCACAGGCTTGAAGTCTTAAGAACCTGCAGGTGTTTTCCCTTGGATGCCTCCTTTAAAAAGTCTGAGTGATGGAAACTATCAAACTTTGCAGAGTTTGGTTGGTTTCCATGCCTGAATGGGTTCACCAAGCATCCAAATATACATTGCTACCATGTCCCATAAATTCTTTACTTTATCTTCAGCTAAAT